>JBBPTA010000044.1:21643-39599 GCA_038093915.1 Boletellus aff. emodensis
TGGCTGCAAAAACGTCTCTGATCTCGGCGTCCTTGCCCTCGCCGCAAACTGTCCTCTCCTCCGCCGCGTAAAGCTCAGCGGCCTCGAGCACGTCACCGACGCCCCCGTCTCTGCCCTCGCAAAGTCTTGTCCTCTCCTCCTCGAGATAGATCTCAACAACTGCAAACGCATCACAGACATATCTGTCCGTGATCTGTGGACATATTCCGTCCACATGCGTGAGATGCGACTTTCCCAATGCACCGAGCTCACCGACGCCGCTTTCCCCGCTCCCCTTAGGAATGACACCATTCCCCGTATCAATAGTCCTTTCCCCCCTCCCAGACTCTCCGAGGACCTTCCCCCTCTCGTCCTATCCAGGCCTCTGGACCACCTTCGTATGCTCGACCTCACGTCCTGCTCACTCATCACCGACGACGCCGTTGACGGCATCATATCACACGCACCAAAGATCAGGAACCTTGTCCTGTCCAAGTGCACCCAACTCACCGATCGCACGGTCGAGAATGTCTGTCTCCTTGGCAAACATCTACACTACCTCCATCTCGGTCATGCCGCAAACATATCCGACAGATCCATCAAATCGCTTGCAAGGTGCTGCACGCGACTACGATATGTGGATTTCGCAAGTCAGTCCCACGTTTTCTTCCGTCCACCAACACTCACTTTGCCCACAGATTGCACCCACCTCACCGACATGTCCGTGTTTGAGTTGGCCAGTTTACCCAAGCTTCGTCGCATCGGTCTCGTACGTGTTAACAACTTGACCGACGAAGCGGTATATGCTCTTGCGGAGCGTCACAGCACTCTCGAGCGCATCCATCTCTCGTACTGCGACCAGATTTCCGTCATGGCAATTCATTTCCTCCTTCAAAAACTTCACAAGCTCACGCACCTTAGTTTGACCGGGATACCCTCTTTTCGAAAACCGGAGTTGCAGCAATTCTGTAGGCAGCCTCCACAAGTGCGTTGACAGTGGAGCTCAGGATTTTATCATTCCTCACGTATGAGCACAGGAATTTAACATGAGCCAGCGCCTGGCCTTCTGCGTGTACTCTGGA
Organism: Boletellus aff. emodensis; assembly: GCA_038093915.1. Lineage (NCBI taxonomy): Eukaryota > Fungi > Basidiomycota > Agaricomycetes > Boletales > Boletaceae > Boletellus > Boletellus aff. emodensis. The sequence goes on from JBBPTA010000044.1 coordinate 22,705, forward strand.
AACGGCGTCTCAAAGCTCAGATCTTTCCTGACTGATTTGTTCAATACCATCACGGAAGACATGAACGGGGATGACGAAGAAACAGAGTATGACGACGACTTTGACGAGGGTTTCAACGAGGTGCCCCAAGATGTCGAGATGGAGATGGAAAACGAAGGGGATATCGACGTCGATGAAGACTTTATGCGTGACGGGCCTTTCCGTTTTCGTAGCGTGGATCCTACTGCCATCCAACCAGTCCAGCCAACTATCAGCTCTGCATTGCAAGCCTCCGAGGCACGCAATCTGACGCTGCGCTCCAGCCAGGCATCTCTTTCATCTGGTGGTCCAACCACCGCCCCGCCGGTTTTATCCCAGCCTGTGGCTCAAGATGTTGTCATGCAACCTGTGACAGGTTCTTCGAACGGAACGCAACGACGTTCACGGGGATTCGGGCATCAACCAGTGATTGAACTATCCACCTCCCCGACACCAAGTGACATTGGTTCCAACCGAAGCACCGGAACGACGCAGTCAAATGGTGCTGCTTTCTTCCGGACATATCACGACTTGTCTTCATCAAGAAATACCGAAGCGATGACACCGGACTATGTCTACGCCGAGATTGGGCATGGTCGGGGTACTGACGGGCACTCAGGACACATGAATCATGCGCCCAGACACGCTTTCCCGTCCACCGCTTCGCTTCACGGCACTATTGCCGCTGCCCCACAGGGCATCACCCAGGTTATGCACTCGGCAGGGATCCCCATGGATTTATATCCAGAGCGGGGGACACTGGTATCAGATTTTCCCGTCGTAACAGAACCTTCTGTTGCATGGCCACACCTTGAACCACCATCCCCGGCGACATTGCAGCCTGGCTCTCCAGAGACGTACCATGCTGCACCGTCCGTTATGGCTCCCGAGGCAGATCCTCGCGAGCCAGAAGCCAGAGGACGGAGCGTGAAGAGGAGCCTGCGAAATACGTTCAACGCCGCAGAACATTATACAACGACATTCTTATTCGGACGTGGGTCTGCATCAAGTGACGGAAATACCAACGGGCATGTAGGTCAGTGGTCAAGGTCCTGAGTTCGCATCCCTATATTGCACTGTGGGCTAGCTGAAGTAGATTGTTCTTGTCCTCTTTTACAACGCATGGGACTATCAAGTGTTTCCTTCGTTTTTTTTTTTACGTCGCTGTTGTTATGACCAGATGTATTGTCAATGCCAATGTAGTCACCTAGTACCCGATATATGATCTTGGACCGGCGGTGCAGTGCGGCTCTTGTCCTCGTCATCTACGAGCCTTCAGCTTTCTCGTTCGTCGATTGCTCACACTCAAGATCAGGATGAATATCCGTGTCGCGAGGGTGCGTGTCGTGGAACGCCGTTCCCTGCGCTGCTCACGGCGAGGTAGATAGAAGATCTTCAGGGAATGCAGGCATGCAACCTGCACAACCTACCAGAAAACTACACAATGAAATACTGTACGTCAGCAGCGCAATCTCCTTGCATGCAGCTGTCCCTTCACTTTGACAGACTTGTATCATGCCATGACTTGGCCGTCGCTGTCGTATGTTGCAGAAGACCACAAGGGGCGGATCGTCGGATATATCCTGGCAAAGATGTGCACTCGCTGTCGATCCGACATATCCGCGCCGCTGACACCCATCCGCAGGGAAGAACCTGAGGAACATCAGGACGGCTCAACACCCTCCGAACCCCCTCACGGTCACGTCACATCGATATCCGTCCTACGCTCGTATCGACGACTGGGACTAGCCAAAAAGCTAATGGTGCAGTCCCGTAGGTCCTTCCCTGATGAAATACTGCTTGTGGGAACCCGACTCTCGTGTCCACAGAAGAAGCTATGGTGGCCAACTACAACGCTGCCTATGTGTCCCTTCATGTCCGAAAATCGAACCGTGCGGCTCTCAGCCTTTACCGCGACACGCTGGGTTTCACGGTCAAAACTATCGAAGAAAAATACTGTGCGTCCGTTGCCTTTTACCTCGTCGTAGGCAAGCTAAGGGATCTTCAAGATGCTGACGGCGAAGATGCATACGCCATGCAACTAACATTCAGACAATGACACCGTTCCTGCAGTAACATATATATGACTGAAACAAAACGATGCTGCACTACCTCGCTACTTGCCATCTTCTGTAAGTTTGGCTTTGGGTGCTTGTGTACCGAGCGCGTCGCGGATAACTTGAGCTGTCGCCAACCCCAGTTGATAATACCCGTCGTTGTTCCCTGCGTTGAACATTCCCATGTGCGCCTGAACTTCGTCTTTGGCGACACTATTCGGTGTGGGAACATAGTAGGCAAAGGCGAGCGATGGACGAGGCGGCAGCACCACAAACGTCCTTGGGTCAGGGTGGATTGGAGGGGATGCTGGTAAAAACACGTAAAATCTAGCAAAGAGTCAGAGAGTGACGGGCGTGATCCTCGAGGGCCCGCGCTCACATCTTGAAGACTATCCCAAGGTCGGTGTTCGCGGCGAGCAGGCTCTCCAGTCGCTCACGCATGACCTTTTCGTCCCATAAATTGCCGACAAACTTCATGTGATCGGAAGCCCAAGCATATCCAGACGTGATATCGTCCCGTCGCATATATGCAGCGCCTGCGGTTGCGCCTGCGACGACGGCTCCCCCCAGGGCATATGCTGTTGGCGCCCATTTGGACCACGCAGACGCGGATGAGGCCTCCGACGTCCCTGCCGTGATTCGAAGCAGGGGAGGACTGGGCGTGGACGTCGATTTTTCTTGGCCTTGGAATAGCGAGAACACGTCGGTGACAATGCCCCGAGCGGCGTTCGCGTACTCTACAGCACGCGTAGCGCTGTTCTTAAACACGAACGGATGTATGCCAAGGTACTGGAGACGAGGGTCTCACCCACAGCCAATAAAGACGTGCAAGGAGACTGACTGACCGGAGTGTCGAACGCGATACAGGCTATGATCCTGGGCCACAGCGGCGCATTTTGATCAGGCCTTGCCTTGATGAATTCCAGCAGGGCGTCCGAAGCCAATAGCCCGCCCATGCTGAAGATGCCTCCCAGTCAAACCGCCCTGCAACGACAGTGCGGGCTGCAGACACACCTATGTCCACATAGTACGATCTTCACTCTCCCAGCACCACCACCGTTGGCGACCTCCTTCTGGACGGTCAGCGTTGTGAGCCAATCTGCGAACCGCACGACGGCTGCATTCTGGAGAGAAAAGCGGTGTGCTCAATGATCCGGCGATCCGGCGTGGAGACACCAACCAGCTCCCCTTTAGTCTGGTTTACAGCGTCAATATCACCTCGACAGCGACGCGATGGATATTGACCTCGTAGGCGGGAAAGACAATACATTCGACAGGAACGTCGTGCCCGCTCTCTGACAAGATGTGGTGAAGTCTCGAAGGGAAGTTCTCAAAGGTTGACTCCGTCCCTTTGAACCTGGAAGCTCGGAGTGAGCCTCGTTCTGCCTACGTGCTGTGAGGGTCGCACCCGTGAATGAAGACGAGGAGGAGGAGATCCTTTGAGATTGCAGACTCATCGTTCGCCTCGTCTGGCTGATTTCCTGGTGCCGTCGCGTTCATTGTGAATGGTACATTGTCCAGTGGTGTCTTAGACTAAAATAGGCCGGTCGACAACTACACATGACATCCGACAAATACTGCGTATCCACTACGGAGCGCTTCCCAACGCGGAGCCTGTGACGGACGCATCACTGCGTCTGGCTCCAGCCCGTAGCCTGGCTGAGGTATGGCGCCTGCGTCTGTAAGACGAATGGTTGGCTTTGGCTATGAGATCCCTCCAGGTCAAGAGGGGGCTCAAGACTGGTTGGGGGCCGTCCACTGTGGCCGTCGATGTCGAGACCTTCGATCGGGTCAGCGGAGCTGCCTAGACAGAGACCTTGCCCGGACACCAGATGCTCCGAGTTCCCAACCTCTTTGGAGGCTTCGAGTGCGTTTGATTCATCATCCGTGGGCCATCTGAGTTCCGTGTCTACGAGTTCATGCTCAATCTGCAGCTCGGAGAACGGAAGTAGAGGAGGTTGGGGTTGGGAGCTCACGTCGTCCTCTTGTGTGAGGTGCTGTTCGACGACGTCCTGCGAGGAGCCAGAAGACGGTGACGAGAGGCGATGCGTGGACGGATGTTGGCTTGTCTTACGACCATGTGTCCGTTCAAACATCTCGACTGCTGCGGAGAGCCCGGAATGCCCGTCCTGCCCGACCAGGCCTTCAAAAGCCGGCGAAACCGGCAACTTTTGGGGTGAATAGGTTTGGAGGGGGGAAGATAGCTGTGAAAAGGTGTCAAACTCGTGTTCTGGCTGCGTCTGAGGGAGTGGAGTCGGTGGCACGGCGGATGGTGTCGTCCCACACGGTGGCACATCGTCACTGACTGGCCCTGGAGTCACAGGCTAGTCTATGGTCCAGACAAGGTGGATGGAGGGGAAATACCTGCTGAGACGATGCTCGACTCTGTGTTTGGCGAGCTGTGGAGGCTTTGCAGGTCCATCCTCCTCATCAATGCGATGTCTGCCTTGCGCATGGGTTTCATTGGCCAGATGTGCTCGTGCGTGACATGGTCGCTGAGAGCGTCGATGCTAGGGAACGAGGATCGGCACCAGTCCCAGCGGCATGAAGCGATGGTGAATGACATAGTCAAACCTGCGCGTGTTTGTCCACGCCGACCTGCCATCACACAAACCACCAAGCACGATGGAAGGCGAATTTCAAGAGTCTGCGATACTATCCTACATTGGCCTCCCGCCCGAATACGAACCCCGGCCAAGCGCATCACCCATCGAATTTCTGCAAAAGTATCTACACGTGCTCCCACCCCACTTGATTATCGGCTTTTCATTCATCACGACGCCGAAGCAGCGGAGCGTGATAGCAGAGATAAGGAACCGGAGGCTCGCTTACACAGAGACGAGGCCAAAGCAGCTGGCGTTTGCAGAAGCTCGGGATCGATGGCCGTATCTCTGGTCTGGACGGGGACGCCATGGACAGGAAGCCGCACAGGAGGAAAGGCAGTGGGCAGACAAAGGATTCCTGGGCGGTAATGCACAACAGGTGGGAAAGCTGGGTACACTGCTAGCGGATTACGAAGAGGAGAGAGCAACCGAAAGAATACACCAGGTCAGACGCCAGCGAGTGATCGAGGTGTTTGTGCCCGAGGAGGAAGAGGACAGCGAAAGCGAGTTGAGCGACCAGGGAGGCACGAAAGCGTCGGAAGAATCACCAGAGGAAGAGCGGGCAACGTTCGAGAGACGGATCAAAGAGCTATTCATCTACGGCATGCTGGAGGTGAGTGTCTGGAACGCACGACGGTGGGCAGAATGAATGTCTGCAGGGAGCGCAGTACGAGCTGGTGGACTGGAGCGAACAGTACGACGTCGAGGACGAGAGAGCACAGGAAAGGTACTTTGAGGAGGAGGAGGAGGAGGAAGGGTGACCGGGGGACGTGACCCGGGTGTGACCCGCGGTATTTCTTATTTCGTTAATTATCCGGCCGAGGGCTCTCCCGACGTGTTTTTTCAAGCTTGCCCTCATCCTCGTTGTTGGCCCACCCTAAATATCGAGCTGCATGGCGAGCCTCACCTCCGACATACAGCGCGCGCTTCAGGTCGCCGTCGTTGAGGTTAACAGCCCATTTATCCAGTCCAAGTCCCCCAGATCGCCCAAGAAACGTACACGCAACCACTCGCCAGATCTGGGCAACCTCGACAAGAAGAAAAAGAAGAAAAAGAAGAAACCTGCATCGTCTCCTGATGGCCCAGACAGCATTCCAGCCAGCCAGACTCCTCCATCCAAGAAAGACAAGGGCAGAGCCGTTGATAAGGATCTCCCTCATCCTCTTCCCGGCGACATCGATCAGCAGGACATTTCGGTCGATGCCCAACACACCTCGTCAGCTGCGTTTCTGAACGCGGTAGTCGCTGCAGCCTCGGCGACCTCAGACGCACAGCCCCTGGAGATCGCATCCTACCAAGCCACCCCTTACCAGGATCAACAAATTCTTCCTGACCAACCGTCCCCTTACCTGCAGTTTCCCGCGGTCCACTATGGCTTTCATGATCCCTCTCAGTTTGGTCACCCATCTCCCCAGGGACACCCCATTTTCCCTACTCTTGGTAGCCCACTCCCCGACTTCCAGTTTGCATCTAATGACGACATCATCCGTGCCCTTCAAGACATGGATGTCTCCAAGATCGCGAGCGTCCTCAAGTCGCTCGGCGACGCTGCCGCAGCCAATGCGTCTGTGTCCGGTCCGCCTACCTTTGTCCCTCCCTCCCTCCCCTTCCTGTAAATGCAACTGTTCGCCCCCAGCAGCCTCCGCTGGGTCCACCGTCCACATCCGCAAGTTCTATCCTCTCCTCTGTACAAAAGTCAACGAAATCATCGCATAAACGCGTGTTGGATATGAGTCTCCCTGGTCCGGAGCAGACCAACCCCGAGCATGCCCATATGCTCGCAAACAAGTGGATGAATGCGAGTAAACTAGCCGAATTGGTCAAGACTCAAGGTAAACGAGTCGCTGCCAACGACGATCTCCGTTTTCGAATGTTTATCCAGGTCTCGTATACAAGAAAGGCAAATTTTCTGCGATAGAGGAGCAACAACTAAAAAATGCGATAGAAACGTTCAAGGCAGTGAGTTGTTTTCTGATTTTACTAAAACGGTTGGTAACATAACAATCAGTCCAGGTGCCTCACAGACGAACAAATTCTGGAGATCATTTTTCAGAAAAACGACAAGGGCAAGGAAAACGCCTTTTGGTCAGAGATAAGTACGTCCTTCTTGCGCACGCCCCAGTTTTCTCCTTCATATCTACTGTAGCCGCCGCAATCCCCCAACGCCCGATCATAGCTGTTTACCACCATGTCCGGCGGACGTTCCACCCGAAGAAGCAACAGGGAAAATGGACACCAGAGGAAGACGACCTACTGCGGCGGTACGTTACCATTCTCCACACTATCACCCCACAGCTCATTTCCGTTTGGTAAACCAGGGCCGTCACTGATCTTGGTCAACAATGGGAAAAGGTTAGCGAGATTGTAGGTCGGATGTCGTCAGACTGTCGAGATCGATATCGTAATCACATCGCGAATCGTGAAGTCCGTGTCACCGGTCCGTGGAGCAAGGGAGAGGAGGAGGAACTCACAAAGATTGTAACGGAGATGACTGTCAATCAGGGCAAGGACTTTGATAATGATGTCTTTTGGGGAATCGTCAGCGAAAAGATGGGTAACCGGCGAGGAAGACAACAATGTCGCATCAAATGGTGGGTCTATCTTTACTCGGTAAGTTGACGCCCTTATCTAGCTTCGTAGGACGGACTCCCTCAGCAAGACGATCAAAAACGAAGGGCAGAAACCGCGCTGGAGTCCGCAGGATGCCTACATCCTAGTTCACAAGTTAGTGTCTGTTGGTGTGATACTTCTTTTTCTCAATTCTATGATGGCAGGGTTGACTCACTCAAAGTCCGAGACGATACGGAGATCGACTGGAAAACACTTCCTGATCCCGACTGGAACCTGTGGAGCGCACACTCATTGCAACGGAGGTGGCTGACTATGAAGCGTAGTATCAAAGGATACGAGGAAATGACCCATCAGGGTTTGTGGTATCAATCGACCGAATCTATCACATTGTTCACTGGCTCTATAGAGATAATGGATATTCTTCGTGTCAAGAAGGCTCACTTGCCGCCCCCCTCTTCCACACGACGGCGTAAAGTGACGAGTGCCGCGAATGTGGATGACCAAGATGCACTCCTTGACCCTATCCCTAGTGCTAGCAATGCGTTTCGAATATCGGTTACTGAGGAGGGGAGTTCGGAGAGTGCCCAGGATAAAGATAGTGCGGACGACGAAGAGTGACATGAAGTACATCGGGGAGACTAGTGCTAGTTGCCTGTTTCATAAGCAATGTAGTGCGACGAGTCGCTGGACATCGGGTGATCGTTGCCACGAGCAAGAGTGACTCCAAGACGCACGACAAAGCTCAGACCACCCCCAGTAGACCAGCACCACTTTTGATTCCCCAGCCCCTTGCTGCAGCGAGACCGATACCGACGCAGCTCAGCAAGAACCCAGCAAACCTAGGGCAGACCGTCACAGGTCTTCAAACGTCAAAGCCAGAAGAAAAAAAATACCTGAAGAAAGCGATGCGAGAGACCGTCCTTTCCTCATGGGGGGTCCGAGAAGAAGCAAAGATGGACCTCAGGACTGCGGGTGTAACTGGGATGCGCCGCGAAGGACTCAATGGAGATGGAGGGCGGATCGGCGAGGGACTCGAGGGCTTTGCTGCGGTTACGGTTGACGAGCTCGAGCTTGTCGATGTCATTGGTACACAACACTCTCAACGGCCGCAAACTGCCGAAGAGAACGTTCACTGCTACTACCAACCGCGACGGCCTCAAGATGGTCTACGGAACGAACTGAGTCTGTACTGATCCCTCGACTCGGCCACACAGCATCCATCGACTTGAACCACCCACTTTGAACCAGGTCACGACAACAGCATACCAGCCATGGATCAAACCGACTTCGAAGACACGGAGCGGCTTGTGGATCGTCTTCCCGAGACGGAATCGGAACGACGGCTGGTCAAACATCTGGTAATACGCGATCCAAACTGTGGAATACGGGATGAATGGGTCACGCCCGAGATGACGTTTTGTCGGCACCTCGAGTCTGTCGTACTCTCGGGAGTGCCGGACACGTCGGACAAGACGGTCGTTCGTCTAGCAAGGGATAACCCGAACCTGCAGGGGCTTGACTTGACAAGATGCAAGTATGTTTCGGACGTGGCCATCGTCGAGCTGGTGTCGCAAGCGCCGCCGCTACAGTGGCTACAGCTGAGCGGTGTCGTGCTAACAGACCCTACGGTGTCTGCAATAGCAAAGACATTTTCAAAGCTCGTTGAACTCGAGTTGTGCGACGAGCCGCTCTTGTCAGCAGTGTCGATCCGGGACATTTGGACATACTCTCGCAAGCTGCGGATGCTGAGGCTCGCACGCTGTCCCCTGTTGACGGACAAGGCACTTCCGAGTCCAATCAAGAAGGGTGGCAAGCCAGCAACAGGATCTGACAAGCCACTGCCGCATCGGCCGTCGACGTGGCTAGACGGGCTACCGCCGCTGATACTACGTCACACTGCAGTTGACTTGCGGGTTCTGGATCTCAGTTACTGCACCAAGTTGACGGACGAGGGCATCGAGGGGGTGCTGGTGCACGCACCGTCACTGCACACGTTGTCGTTGGCGGGGTGCACGAACTTGACGGACCGGAGCGTGGAGAACATTTGCAAGCTCGGGGTGCAGCTGGGCTCGGTGACGCTTGCGCACGTGTGGCAGGTGACGGATGCGGCGGTCATGAAGCTCGCGCGGGCATGTCTGGGACTGAAATCGGTGGATGTTGCATGTAGGGATGCACGTTTCTCCGAGAGGGCCGCATACTGATCAGTGAGACAGTCTGTCGACTCTTGACAGACATGTCGGTGTTTGAGCTGGCAGGATTGGAAAATCTTCATCGATTGGTGCTGGTGCGGGTGCCGAAGCTGACCGACAACGCGATCTATTTTCTTGGGGAGCACGCGCGATCGCTGGAACGATTACACCTGTCGTACTGCGACCGGATCTCGCTCAAGGCGATACATCATCTAGTACGGAATGTCCCGAGACTGAGCCATCTGACTGCGACTGGCATCCCAGCTGCACGACGGATGGGGCTTAGCCGGTTTTCAGACCGACCACCACCAGTGAGCGCAAGTCTCGGTCTGCGGCTGCGGAGCTGACGGGGGATTGGCAGACACTGGATGGTGACCAGAAGTCGGCGTTCCGGGTGTTCAGCGGGAAGAACATTGGTGCGCTGTGCAGGTTTTTGGACAAGGAGAAGGGCCGTCGGGAACAGGCCGAGGCACAGAACATACCGTTTGTCGCGCGCTCGGACGACAAGATGGATCTGTACTGACTGGGTTAGCAACTATGGAAAATAAATACATAAATAAGCGACGGGTGACGTCAGCAACCAGATCACCGGGAACGGTGTTTGATTGGATGTTCCTGTTATGGAAGGTGTCGTTGTTGTACGTTGATCTTGCGCGTTTGCGGTGGGCGATTATTATGCTGCCCATCGCCGCTGCTCCTCCGAATGGCCCCCGCCTCGCCAGGACCACCTCCCTCGCCTCGTCCTCTCTCGCCCCCCACGCCCAAGACAGACGCAGCGCGTCCCTCCCACCCATGACCGTCCTCAAGCCTCTCCCGCCCTCGCCCTCGCCCCCGCCCCGCCACCGTCCGACGTTCCATCTCGCGGCGGACTCCGACAACGAGGAAGACCCCCGCCCCCACGTCCTCCCCACTACGCTCTCTAGTCATCCCCGCACCGACCTACCCCATCCTGTTCCCATCCATCCCCTGCTCCACAGCCCCGCCATCACAGACAGCGAGTCCTCGAGGCGCTTCCACGCACTCTCAGAGCTCTTGTCCACAGAGCTCGGCTATCTCCTCGACTTGAGAACTCTCGTCTCCGTAATCGTCACCCCCTCTGCTGCCCTTCCCACACTTAATTTATCCCTCCCAGGTCTATCTTCGTCTCCTTCCCGTTTTGAAAATCCGCTCCTCTTTGCCGCTACCCAATGGCTCTCTGTCCAATCCCACCATCGCCTGCTTTTCGCGTCCCTCTGTCCACGGAGCTCATCCGCAGTCTGCCCCCCTCCGCACACACACACACACCCTTCCCAGTGGGAGCACGTATTTGGCGCTCCCTGGCGAGAGCCATCCCTCTGGCCCCGCATCATCACATCCCTCTCCCGTGAGAGCTGAAAAATGTACCACGCGTCATCTATTCTCCGCTTCCGACCTCGACGCCATCACCAGAAATGCAGAGGACATCCTCGAGTTCCATGAGAGGCTCGTGCTTCAGCTTCGTCAGGTCCTCTCACCCTTTGGCATGTTCATGAGTTCGAGGGAGACACACCCTGGGATTGGCCCTCCATCTCATTACAGCTCTCCCTCTGATGTCCATCGTGCCATAAATGCAGTTTCGACAGTATTTCTCGATCACGTACGCCCCGCCATTGTTTCACTCCCTTTTCTTCTGAATGTGTCACACAGGCGTCTGGCTTCGCTCAGTACCAGTCTTTCTGTTCTGGGCACTCGGACGCGTTTGATTTAATACGCAAGGTACAGCACAGGCACCCCACTGAGTGGGACGCTTTTGAGTTGCGCTGTGCTACCGTCGCTATCGACATGCGGTTACAGGATCTCTCAGAGGGTTTGACACCTCCCTCGGAGTCCAGAAGATACGCCTTGGATCTATGCAAGAGGCGGCACTCCCTTTCATCTCTGGATGCACTATCCTGTGAAAACCTGGAAGCCCCCGTCCTCAGTGCTTCCGAGAGTGGGCATACAGACAAGGACACGTCCACTCGAAGACCACGGCTTATGTTTATGGATTACATGATCAAACCGGTCCAGAGAGTTTGCAGGTACCCCCTTCTCTTTGACCAGCTCCAAGAGAGAACTGGAACTCAGAGGTTCGGAGATGACCTTCACGATTCTACCTCTACATGCGACAGTCCAGATAATGTAAGGACCGTGCTGTGGACCATGCGAACAGTTGCTCGTTTGGTAGATGAAGCTCGCCGACAGCAAGATCTGCTTACCAAATCTCTTCAGATCGTGTCTCGAATCACTCAGGGCCTGCTAATCTCGGCTGCGAGTCATAACCGACCCCCACAGTCTGCTTCGCTGTCAACTTTTCTGTCAACTTTGGGTCCCTGTCACCTCTCCGGTTCTCTGGACGTCATCCACTATCGTGGCGCAAACATGGCTAGACTCGGCACTGTCAGAGCAAAGTATCTTGGCGCCTTTCTGTTTCCTGGTGGATTCCTTGTTCTAGTGAAAGTCGCCAAATCCAAGGCGTACGAACCCAGACACTGGTTTAGCTTGAGAGGATTCGAGCTGGCGGACTCAAACCTCGACGATGGTATGTGCGATTTCACTGCTCCACGGAACATCTCGGCATGATGATTGCACAGTCCTACTACCAAGTTGGTTCCGCCTGTCGTCGAAAGCGCATCTGTTTGAGTTCGCAGCGTCATGCCGTCGTGAAAAGGACATATGGGTAGATGGTATCCGACGTGCTATCGTGGAAGAGGTGCCGTGGAGTGATGAACCTCCTTCAAGCCTGCAAGCTGATCTCCCTGCTTCCCTTCTGGAGGACGTCCAGTTCGAGACAATCACACCGTTGCCAACCATACAGTCCATCCCGGAGCTGAATGATGTCGAACCCGTCGATCCACACTCTATAGAGACTACACTTCCTCTACCGATATCGCGGAGAGCCTCGCAGATTCATCTCCACGTAGAGAATCTCGCCAAACATGACCTCGCAGTCCTGCCGGCCGTTGGGCCCAGTCGCCGGCCGTCGGCTGCCCCTCACCTCGCTTCTATGCCGGAATCGAACACGTTTCACCTTGTCCGATCTACAGCATCCGCGAGAGAGCAGGTGGACCGTGGTTTGTTAGACGTTTTTTCTGAAAAGTGCCTTACTGCGCGTTTCCACGCCCACACGCATGAAGAAGATCTTTTCGAAGCCCACAGAGTTACTCGTTCCTTTTCGAGGTCCGCCTCTGCGCTCACTATGGCAAGCGCAATGAGTGTCGCCGCGAAGAATAGGCTAACGAAGCGCGAGAGTGTCTTCGTCCCTCGCAAAAAGAGCTTTGTAGAAACGAACGGGACGCTCGGCGATGTGGAAAATCATTTCGCTTCTACGCCGCCCGTGGTACCCAATTCGGTGAAGAGAAGGCAACACCCCAGCAAACTCAAGATCGTAGCGATGACGAAATCCACAGTTCATCAAGGGGATGAAGACGGCAATGAGCCCTCCCTCGAGTCGCCATCTCTAATGTCTCAATGTTCATCTGTATCATTTGCAACCCCGGTGACCCCACTCACGGTTCCTGCGCCTTTGCCTTCCGGAAACACTGACAGCTACCGCTCTGAATCCTTGCACGCCTGTCAGAATGGCTGCGTACCAAAACGGAGCAAGTCGATGATCGAGAACGTTCGTGGTTTTTTCAGCTCTCGGCCAGCGTCTCCGACTATTACCCTGAGCCGGGAACCGTCTACGAGGAGCTCGGTGTCCAACTCCAGCTTGCTGAGGTGGTGGTCGAGGGAATCACTTCGTCGGCGAGTCCGGAGTGCGCCAGATGTTCCTAGCGAGGAATTACCATCCGCGCTTACAGCCGTGTCTCTGCGCGCAGTGGCCACCTCGAGGCCCCTACTCGCAACCGCGGACCGGCCCTACTCGCAGCCTGATCTTCATTACCTCTATTCGGACACAACCAGGTTATCTACAACGGAGTTTGGGGTCGACCATCCTTCGCAAAAGAAGTTCTTTTCACGTGGCCCCCGTCGCCGCTACACGGCTTCTACGCTGCCGCCGGCGAGGCTCGAAGAAGACCCCGTATCCGCTCCCGGACGCATTCGACGTAATTTCTCGTTTTTGCAGAGGCTCGCCCATAGCACGAGCACTAGAGAGTATGATGACATTACACCCTCATGATTGCATAATCCCTCGCCATGATCACCCGTTGAAACCCTGCAAGCATACTCATCCATGTCTGGATTCGTTACCCATAGCACAGTACCGGTTTAATCATTGCATTTCTCGTAGAGTTCTTTCTTTTATGTACCTCGTCGATTTGTGGTCCCGTCTGACGGCCTCGATCACGTGACTGACGCGCTGAGAGAACGATCAACGGTCCTGAAAGAGCCCATTTCGGTTCCTGTCGTCATTCAACCAGGCCTACGCCCTCCATAACCAAGGATTGATGAAGATTAATGGCCCTCAACAATTCTCCTCGAAAAGTGATCCCTCTTGCTAGTGGTGACGGTACAACCCCCCGGAGACGTGCTGATGCCACCGTCACAAGGCGCGTATTCTATTGTGGGGTCGTGGTAGAGGGATGCGAGGGTGGGAAGAGACTTCCTGACGGTGGGTCACTTTGTCCTACATGTCCGAATTCTCGTCAATCCCTTGTAGATGTGCAGGATTTGGTGCTCTCACTCGGAGACCCATGGCTTGGCCAGGACGATCACAATATCTTGCCATCTGCCACCGAGACTACCATCACACACCATGCAGTGAGCAGATCCGTCAATGTGCCTGCCCAACTCTAATATCATATGATCGTCAAGGGCGAGCCGGAGCGTAAACGATCGGTGACAGACACCTCTGCGTTATCAGAGGTCATTAACGAGCTTGTGAACACTGAGCGGTCGTATGTCAAGCGTCTTCGGACTCTCAAAAATGACTACGCGGATCCATTGCGCCAATTCTCGAAGAGCAAGAGTACAGCGATATTGCCACCCTACGAAGCAAAGACGCTGTTCGGCAACATCGACAACCTTCTACCTGTCAACGAGTCGTTCTTGACGGATCTAGAAAAGATGGTCGCGCCAAACGGATCTCGAAACGTAGGAGATGTTGCTCTGCGGCATTTCAGAGACCTCAGGGGTTTCGAATATTACAAACAATACTACGTCAAGCGCGAAGAGGCCCAGTCGATTTTCGAGCGAGAGCTGATGAAAAAGTCCTCTGGGTTTGCAGCTTACATCGACGTGAATGGCTCTCCGATGTGTGGTTAGCCCCTTGATTGACTCGACATTTTTTTTCTGTTCTACAGAGAATCAAGTATTCGAGCGCGGACACGAGGAATCGAGTTGGGTTGCGCGAATTGCTGATGGACCCAGTGCAGAGAATACCACGATATACTCTACTCTTTCGCACAATGGTCAAACTCATGGGTCCGGACGATGCTCAACGTGCAAAATTGATCGAGGCAGACGAGATAGCAAGCAAAATTGCCCAAGCAGAGACAGATGATCACACAAGACGAGCAGCAGTCATGTACTGCCTGAGCGCGACCATCGATGGTTTTCCCGCCGGTTTGATATCAAACTCGAGGCGGTATATCGACTGTATTGACATAGAGGACATCATCGTGGATGGTCCCCCAGGTGCATCCTCGTCTTCATCGAGCATCTCTGCCACCTCGTTGCATTGCACGTTATTCTTGTTCGATGACAAACTTATGATCGTAAAACGACCAGGTAACGGAGAGAAAAGTGGACGTTTGTTATCCGGTTTGGATGAAGTGGAAAAGCTCGCTAAAGCCGGCGGACTACCGTTAGGAATGAAGAAGAGTGGTATGAGCTACAAAGGAGTGTTTGACCTCTGTGACGTCGTCGTTGCTGATGTTGGAGATGCTGGTATGGTGCTTATGGATTTTCCGTCTGGGCAATTGGCTGAGCCTCTCCATACAAGAATTCCACCTATATATTGAAAATCCTCCTCAGGATCAAGGTGATAAGTGGTCAGGCCGGCCATTCCGCTCATTTTCGGTGGTATTCCCGCCTGCTCCCATCAATCTGGACCCTCCCCGAACACTGACAGAGAAAGAGCGCTTTCTGGGAAATCTCTGGTCAGCCCAGGCAAAGTATAGAACTAGAGCAGGTCAATCTGTAGTGCTGTGTGCAGATGAGAAGGAGGTCGAAGCGAGAGGCGGGCGAACCACCGTTGCTCGCACGTATTTCAACGTCTACCAGCGGACTGCGTTTTTGCAAGAGAGCAAAAAGGTAATCCTCTCTCCAGTCTTGTATATGCTGGTGAAAGTTCACGATTTGCTTCAGACAAAGATTGTCATGCACATAGACCCCCAGGGTACAGCAGACCCATTACCTTTTGGTATGGGGGGTCCCCCGTATGTGATTGTGAGGGTTCATCCCATGGCTGGCGAGATATCCCGGTATTCTGTCTCTTCGAGTGACCCGCATGACGACCCTGAAGAAGAGATAGTGCAAACCTCTAGAATACCGGGACGTATTGTGCAAACGAGTGCGTCACTTTTGACCCACATGGTCATTCACTGACATTATTCATCGTAGTTCAACAATATGGACTCTTCAAATTCCGCACTGGCAATGATTCTCGCCCTGCAACGCCAACGGCCACTGCAAAATCACGAGCGCACATCTTCAGTTTGGATGCAATATCAAGGAATCTCTTTAATACTCGCCCAGGAACGACAAAGGCTGACCTATTCGGTACTTCCGTTGGCAGCCACCGCCGTACAAAGTCGTCCGCTAGTAGGTCATCAACGTACACACAGACCACCACCACGGCGGATAGTAGCCTCGCAAAGTTCTCTTATCGCTCGGGATCGACTAACACCGCTGCCACGTCTTTAATTTCGGGGGATGACGATTCTTCTGCGAATAAGTCTTCCACTTCCCGGAGGAAGCTTGTTAAAAGAGGTCACTCTCCCGCTAGTGGCAGGTCCTCGCCTCAGCCGGTTTCTCGGTCTTCTTCGTACGAGCAATTTGGCGACGACGACAACGACAACGAAGAGACTAGTGAACAAGTGATACTCGACCGATCGGATCCTGACTTGACGATGCGCTTGGAGCTTGCGAGAAGAAATAGCCAGAGCCAGCATGGTAAATACATCCCTACAACCACGATGGAAAATCCCGTAGAGGATACGATTTACGAAGGTACGCGTTCTGGTTCACATTCACTTTGGAAGTATTCAATTACATTGCAGAGGAACCTCCGCTTCAATTACGCCCGGTGTCCCATGCGTCGACGGAAAAGGGCAACTCATTAGATTCTCTGCAGGCTTCAGGTTTCCCTGCAAGGGGCCTAACTGTACCATCCCAGCTTGACACTCAGTATCCTGTAGAACCTCGTCGGTTTGGACCACGCAGCCCCTCTCCCCTCCCATCAGCCAGTCCAGTGGTCTCGACGCGACAAGAGCTTCCTCTCACAGGAGTTGGGGTGGATGATGATTCTTTATCTTTCCAAGACCTTGAACAATCCGCGCTCGATGACACTTCCC
>JBBPTA010000045.1:2593-13158 GCA_038093915.1 Boletellus aff. emodensis
CGACGAATGCCGAAATGACAAGTGTCGAGACAAAATAATACTTAATGATATTATGTAATCTATGGCCTGGTCTACCTAGTACGCGCTCAACTCCTCAACGTCTCAACTCCCTGCAGCTCCGTGTGTAGTGCGCGAGCACGATCTGCCAGCAGATAGGCTCTCTGCTGGCGACTGTGCTCGTGCACATGCATCGCGTCCCACTCGTCCCCGTCCCACTCCAATCGCCATTTCCACATTCTTCGGCGCCAGACTTGGGTTCGATCAGCGACGACTCAGACTCACAAAGATGAACTCGGATGGAAGACAGTAGCTTACCTGGCCTGAACGATAAGAAGGAAAATCACGTCGACCATGTTTTTTTTTCATGTGGACCCTGGTTGCTTTCAACACTCTCATTCATCGTGTCTGTTTCAAAACCCGATGTTCGCCCTGTCTGAGGGCAGGCATAATCATAATCGGGTAGCGATAGTGCTGGCCGCTGGGCAAGAATGTCTCCCACTCATTGAAATTGAGACCAGCCTTTAACAATATATGGGCAGTGAGATTCGCAATGAATGACAAGTATCTTGTCAATGGCGGCAACAAGGGGGTTTGGATGTGGCAGGCTTTTCACATTAATTTAGGTAACGATAGACCAAACATTTACCTCAAAGCCCGTCAAATTCGGAACGCGCACGACTCTGGGTGCATGGACTTCTTGTTGAAGGTGTCACCACAGTCGAGCAGAGCATGCCCTGCTATTTGTTAATCAGGTCGTCGATGCACAGCATGGTTCAACGGCAACGCTCACGGGCATTGCTGCCACCCAACCTGCGGGGATATCTCCACTTGCACCGATTGGACGTTTCCAAGGTCGAGGAGCTTGAGCGCTTGAGCGGCGGGTACTGTGAGTGACAGAAGTCGGTGGGATGGTACGAAGCGTTGAAATAATGATTAATTAATGTACACAGGGATTGGACATACTGGATGTCATGTTTGTAGGCCAATGACATCATTGACCGTTTGGATGCAGCGTGCAGGAAGAGTGGGGTGGATAGCATCGATACAGGCACACGCTGTCTTGTCTCTTGAGGTGTGAAGGAAATTCGCACCAAGATTGCTGGAGGGGTCGGACTTGGGGTGGCTTGGAATCAGAAATAGACGAGGACGAGGGAGAAGAAAAAACGTACCGTAAGAGTATGTTGACTCGGAGGCACGGCGTGGTCGATGTGAGATCATTAGGCGGACTGTGGCCTGCGGCCACACTTCGCCTACCCAGGGTATAGTCCGTGTGCGAGAGAGAGGCCGACCTGGGCTGTCGGACCTGTCTCTCCGAGGATCGGGGCCACGCAAGGCCTGTGGATCAGGACGGTACGTGCAGGGACAGGTAAAGGAACGGGTAGGCGATGCGGTTTCGAGCCTGTGAAAGCTCTCATCAAGGGGCTCGACCGCTGCCCCGACCGCTGCCCTTCTAGAGCCGTGTAGGTGGACTACCAGCTGTAATGGTCAGAGGGAGTACAAGGGCGCAGAGAGCGCGACCCTCCGAGAGGCTGGTGGCGTAGGGATGGGTGAAGGCGGGTGGGGATGAGGAGGCTTCTTATCGGCGAGCCATCGTGCAAGAACGATCACACGGGCCAGCCGGGCAATCAGGGCCCTTTCGAGCACCCAACGGCGCTTTGGTGTCCCCATGCGGTACGGTGGCGAAACTAGTCGCCACCAAGTCCTGTCTCCCACCATGCACAGAGGCATTCGACGAGTGACACGGACCTAGATCTGTGTGTGAGGAGAGGCGCTCAGGCTGTCGAGCTCGCATACCGTGCCCGTCAGACACCCCTCTCTGAAGATCGGGGCTGGACCACCACTGGGATGTACGGTGGACGCAGAGACGAGTGAGGGAGTGGGGGGGCGGTGCGGTTTCGAGCCTGCGAAAGCTCTCGCCAGGGGGCTGACACTACCCCGACCGCCGGCGCTGCCCTTCTGAGGCCGTGTAGGATACCAGCTGCCAGTCTTGAGCTTGAGCCCTATCGAGGGAGTTGGCCAAACTACACACACGAGCGGGGGCGTGACCCCGGACAGACTAGTTGCAAGGTGGGGAAGGACGAGCGGGGAGGAGGGAGGCTTCCTGCTCGGAAAACCTGCATGCCGGGTGGGCACGGCCGGCATCACCCACAGGTCAATCGGGCGCCTGAGGTCCTTTCGAACACCCGAGCGCACTTCTGCGCTGCCATGCAGTCCCCACGGTGGAGCCAACCACAGTAGGAACCCCCCCTCGCTGCATCTGATGCATTCAACGAGCGACACAGGTGACAAGCCAGCTTGTTTGACGCATCGATCACAGTCACACTGCAGTCGGATTAGATTAATTATTTAATCATAAATTTCAGTATTTACATATATAGACTTATAGAGACTTATATGTCAATGGGTGTAACCGAGCGTGACGCGATGCTCTTGTCACAACACCGATGAGTCTCCAGACATTATGGGAAGCGTTCGCTTCGGGCGTCAGCCCACCGCTTCCACAAAAGAAACGTCAGGTTCCGAGACTACAAAAAATCATGCAGCGCATCGAAAATTGTGTGGGATCGCCCAAATGTCACAAACTGAGTCTGCCACTGGGATCCATCGCGCGTCATACACCTGTCACAGGCACAATACTCCTAATTAGGTAGTTTATGGTCATGTGATATAGCTAACTATTTTCACACACCCACACCAGAATGTAGTTATCCAGATCTGACCGGATGAGTCAATGCACGATGGATGGTTCGGGTACGATAAGACATAGTAGAGGCCTAGAAGACCTGGGTGGTTTCCACTGACATCAAACCTCACCGACACCACCCTCTCGTCATTCAGCACCTCGGCATTCGTTGCTCGTTGTTCGTTGTTCATTGTCCGCCACTCTGGCACTTCGGCATTCCAGATTTGGGAAGGGATATTCGAGAATCGATGTTCGTCAAAAAGAAGTTTGATTAATAACTTTCGTACAAAAAAATTCGTGAGCATAAACGTCCGGCTTTCCATACCTTCGCGTTCTGCACCTTTTACTACTCGAGGTGAATCTCCGACTCCATTCTCTATCCTTCGACTTACATGTGTTCTGGCCATGGCAGGCGAAGAGGTCGAGTATTCGGCGAACGACCTCCCGGATGACCTCCCGCTCCTCGACAACATCGTCAAGACGTGCACCGAGGCTGGCTTCTGCCAAAACGGCGTCTACATCAAGGTCAATGGCAACCCTCGATACTGGACCAAGTACGGTGGCAATGTCACTCTAGGCGAGGGCCTCACGCAGGCTTACGTCGCCGAAATCGTCAACGCCGAGAGCATCATCTGCGTTCCTGAGGTCTACGCCATCTTCTCGCGCGTGAGGTGTCGGTTCATCGTCATGGAATACGTTAGCGGCACGACCTTCGCGAATCGCAAGTCGATCAGCGGCAAATACGACAGGAACGAGGTGCAAGCCGTTGCCGACGCCGTTAAGCGGCTCGTCAGCATCGAACCGCCTGCGGGCACTGCCCCCGGCCCCATCGGCGGACGCATCCCCCACGACTTCTTCCTCGACTTCATGTCGACGCTCAAATATCGCACAGTAGAGGACCTCGAGAATCACATAAGCGCGGTATGCTTTCCGCTCGTTTTTAGTACCTTGCATTGACGCTCCCGTGCCTGGTGGCAAACGAGGTAATAACCAAGCTCGCTAGCCCTCGAACGCCTCGTGTTGATTTCCGAACCGAGACTGCAGATGGCCTAATCTTGTGTCTCTCGGACCTCGACGAGACCAATTTCATGGTCGACACCACGGGAAAGCTCTGGTCTATCGACTTTGGCCACACCTGCTTCCTGCCGCCCTCGTTTGTTTGCTACTCGCTGAAGCGAGCGCCGAGACACTTTGGGCGATGTGTGGCGTATCTCGTCAAATATCCAGAGTCTCCAAACTACACAGCGATGGATGCAGCTGCAGGTTGGCTAGTTGTTACCGGCAATAACTCCTTGTGTAGGTGACCGTTGTCGTCCTGTCTTGCTGCGTGGCATTGACCACCAATTTCATAGGTGCTCCTGTCGCGAGGCTTCAGCCTGGCTCTTAGGGAGAGAGACCCTCGTTCCAAGGCTCTACCGAGCGCAGCAATAGGTGGGCTTTGTTGGAGGTGTCCGGACAGTTCATCAGCTTGTTCCCGTTGTTTGCAACGATCGAGTCAAATTTCTTATATTTGCACGCGCTCATGAGCGTCGAATGCCCGCTGCGACTCAATACTGACTGCTAGAAAGTACGTATCCACCACTGAGGTCAGCCAGGAACCGCATTTATGTGTGATACTAGCCATCCCTATCGTATATGGTAGTCGCTTTGCTACGCGGTTTCAGCTCAGTCGAGATGGACGAATCCCAGCAACTCATCTCCACCGGAAATCTGCAACCTCTCATATAAATACCACGGTAGACGCCGTTTGCCTGCACTCGCAGGGCACTCCGAATCCCGGATTGATGCAGGAAGGAGAAACGTCGGTATCACGCTCTCAGGGTCATATGGACCATTAAACGCGCGATCCATTCATGTCAGCAAAAGACTGTCAGCTTGTGGAGTACTGTGGAGCACGCGCTTACTTGAATGAAATGTGCTCACTCAAGCTTCGAGCTTCAAGCCCCCCCTTTCTCTGTCCATCTCGTCCGGTGAAGAGACGGGCACTGCCGGGTTGCCAGGGCCGACGTCGTCTGGGTATCAGGAGCACTCACGACGCAAAGAAAACCAAGACAGCAACCAAGAGAAACAGGTACGACTCTCGTGCCTGCTACATGTCACGATCGTTCGTTCTAGGTTCATACAGCGTACTCCAGAGTTCCGCCTAGACGCGTCCAACACGGCGGACAGGCAACGTCGAATCGCGCGAATCCACGCCACGGTCGGCCAGTTGGCACCTCCCTCGCCGAGTTGGGTCCTATTCGGTGCCCGCACGCTTCTCACGGGACGAAAAACTCCCTGGCGCACCCGGGATCAGATCGTCCTTCAGGAACGCTCTCCACGCCGAGCGTATATACGCGGTCCTCCATCCCCCAGCGCGCCCCGATACACTCCTTCCCCCTCACTCCCTTGAAAGACGACAGCATGCCACTCGGCTGGATCAGCTGGCGATGGACCACCTCGCAGAGATCCCTCGCGGTGGTTTTGCTTGCCTCGACACTCCTCATCTCCCTCCGCTCCCTCTTTACTTCCCCTTCCTATCCGCCATCACTCGAAATCGTGCTCGAATTCGCCTCAGAGCCCTCGCGAAGACCACCACTCGGTGCGCACACGCACACCCGCGACGGACTGCTCGTCGTCCACTCCGACGCCCCCCATCCCATCTTTCAGCTCATCCGCGAGGCCGAGGCAGCATGGGAGACGAAACGCGCGCGCGCGAGCACCACGCTCGCTGACGCAGTGGCAGAGTATAGACGACGCTACCGCCGTGCGCCGCCCTTGGGTTTCGACAAATGGTACGTCCCTGCGCAGAATCCCGTGCTGCCCCACGCACGAAACAATTCGGCAGGTGGGACTACGTCGTCAAACACCGCGTCCAGCTCCCGGACGAGTACGACGAGATCTATGAAGACCTCGAGCCCTTTTGGGGGATCGACCCCACCGAGCTGGCGCGCACCCAGGCAGCCCTCGAGACCAGCAACGGCGTCGTGACTGTCGCAAAGACGCCCGAGAGCTCGCAACTCGAGGTCGTTGGGTCGACGCTCTCGCAAGACAGACAACACTTGTTACGCACCGTCGACAACATCTTTGGCCTCGTCCGCGACGTGGCGCACGAGTTGCCCCCACTGCGCGTCACCCTGTCCCCGTTCGATAACCCTAGCATGCTGTCCGACTGGCGGATAAGGGACATGGCGCGAGAGGCGGCCGCCAACGGGACGAGTACGTTTGCTCACTTCGTTTTTGACGCCTTGATGGCGCGTGATGTCTCATTTTTAACACGATAGCACTCACCCGCGCCGACCTACCTATGGTCACAGAAGGCGGCTGGATCCAGGCGTGCCCCCCCGATTCGCCCGCCAGGCTGTATGCGTCCGCGTCCCGATCGTTGCCTACGACACCACTCGCACCGTCCCCGTCGCCCAAGACGTTCATCGCCTCGCACCGCGAGACAATGGACCCCTGCATGCACCCTTCGTTGCTCACCTCGCATGGTCAATTCCTCTCACACAATGACGGACCCTTTCCACAAAAGACCCTCTCTCCGCGCTTTTCGCTCTGTAGGACGATGCTCCACCACGACATCCGTCCGCCTTTGCCGTACGGGTGGAACTGGGAGTCCGACACGGACCCAGACGAGGACGAAGAGGACGACGGAGCGCTCAAGGGGGACCACCCGTGGGGGCGCAAGGTAGACGAGCGGCTGGGTTGGCGCGGACGTACGACGGGCATGTATGCGTCCGCAAACTCGCCGTGGACGCAGGGACACCGCGCACGCCTCGTCACGCTCGTCAACGCGCTTGAAGGAAACGTGAGCGTGTTGCGCGTGCCCGAGCGCAGACACGACGATGACGTCCCCCCTGTAGGCGAGCCGGAGATAGAGCGGCTGGCGCGTGTCAATCCAGCGTGGATGGACATTGCGTTCACGGACGGGCCCGTCGGATGCGACGAGCTCGCAGGCACGTGTGACGAGATGGCGCGCTTGTGGGAGTTTCGAAAGGTGCAAGAGCGGCACGAGGAGGGCCGGTACAAGTTTATACTCGACGTGAGTGAGGTGTTCCAAAGTGCGTGAGACTAGACAATGGCTTGGCACGGCATCCAACAGGTGGACGGGAATGGATGGTCGGGGCGGTTCAAACGTCTGATGACGAGCAACGCCCTCGTCTTTAAGGCGACCATCTATCCAGAGTGGTGCGTGTCCGCCGAGACCACAACCTGGCTGATGGGCTGACTGTATGCAAGGTATACGTCACGGATTGCACCGTGGGTGCACTATGTCCCGATCCAAATGTCCTATTCGGACCTGCACGACGTGGTAGCGTTTTTCCGTGTGCACGATGAACTGGCAGCACGAATCGCGAAAGCGGGGCGAGATTGGAGTCGACGCTATTGGAGGCGGGAAGACATGACGGCCTACCTGTACCGGTGCGTGTGATGGGATTGCGTGCTGTGAAAAGGGGGCAGAGATGATGCTAACACGATGATCAGGTTGTTGTTGGAATATGCGCGGCTGACGAGCCTGGATCGAGCGTCGATGGATTACGTTGGTTGAGGTTTTTGCCTTGGTTCGTATTCGCTGTTCCTGCTGTAGAAAGCGCATCGTGTCATTTGGTCATAGATTTGGTGTGGAAGAACAATAAAAGAGTGTTGTTGTAAAAGCAAATCACCTGTCCACGCACTCGCCATATCCTACTACTACCACAATAAAAATAAAAAAATGTCCTGGATCCTCAACCAGAAAAGGAGTGAAAAGAAAGGGGAGAAGGAGCGCCGTGGTTATTAGTGAAAAGTGTCCTTGCCAGACCTGTCCCTCGTGAACGAGGGGATCGGTACGGCCGGAACCCGACGAGCGGGGACATCAACGGATGCAGGACAAAAGTGAGCCCCCCCTAGGTGGGAAGTGCTCCGCGCAGACGGACCCGGCCGTCCTTGAGCCGCTCCGTGATCACGGGACTCGCGGCGGGCCGGTACTTGAACTCTTTCGAGTATCTGTGAGCGTTCGCGGGACAAGACAAGCGCACGTGCATCGCGGCGCGTGGTACCGTCAACGGGCGTGAGACGGGACGGGAACGCGGGCACGCACCGAGAGGCGTAGACGACGTTGGGTGGGGACCCGCCCGGTCGGAGATAAAAAGCGAGCCAGAAGAGCATGGCGAGGAGGACAATCAGGAGCGCGCATTTCCAGGCGGGTGGTGGTTCGGGCTGCGTGCGAGGTGCAGCTGGGGCATCGTGCGCTCGGGATTTCCGGACGGAGTCGGGCGACGACTTGGAGCTGGACATGGGTTGAGGTCGTCGGGGTTTGAAAATGATCGGCACTGGGGCTGGATGCCGAGACAGTGCCGCAAGCGGAGTTTGAACATTGCCCAGGACACCTCGTCCAGACACTTGCTGTAGGTACTTACATCCTCGTCAGCCTCTCAAGAATCCAGTCGGGGATTCATTTGTGTCACGATGGAGAGGCGACGCGAAAGCCGTCGTGCACGCATGCACTCGGACGATGAACGCGGTGCGTACACGGTCCATGCCTGGTGCACTCGCACCCTCAGTCCTTTCTAGACATGGATCTCTCGGGCGAAGGGTCCGACGTCGACATGATCCCTCCCAAGCTGGATGACGAAGACGACATTGGAATGGACCCAGAGGATGAAGAAGACGACGATGACGACGACGACGGCGACGAGCCAGAGCCAGAGCCGGAACCGGAACCGGAGGAGGTCAGTCCCCCTTCTTTTCGCCTCTCCATCTCCTTTACGACGCCCCCGCGCTCACGGACGGCGCTACTGAGAGCAGAACACGGAATCCGACGAACTCTCCCCCCCTCCGTCGCCACACAAACCACGGCTCAAGATCAAGCTCAAGCTGCCCCAGATTCTCAGCCCAAACGAGTCGTCCAGCCGAGCGGCCTCCACCCCCAGCGGCGAACCGAGCCGGCCTCCCTCGCACCGCGGCATCTCGCGAGGTGCGACAGCGACACGCTGTGTTTCTGCACGCGCCGTTACATCCTCCCAGGGCTGACACACGGGGTTCACGCAGATATCGAATCGGAGGACGAGGATGACGAGGACGAGATCGTGGGTGGTTCCAAGCGTCCGATGACGTCTCGTCAAGCCGTCCTCGCCAGCGTGGTCGACTCGTCCCACGTGTCCCTCTGTCAGTACCTCCGCCGTTCAGAGCCCGCAAAGGGGACTCACGCCCGTCCCGTAGCAGAATCCTCTCGCAAGAAGAAGCAGCTCACCGAATCCGAGATCGCGCTCCGACGTGAAGAAACCGCTCGCAAGCGCAAAAACCTGACGGAGAAGAAACTGGAGGACGAAAAGGTGCGTGTCGGGTCGTCTGCCCACTCGTCGTCTGCACACCTACGCGCCCGCCACAGGCAGAGACGATCAACCGGCTGCTCAAGAAACAGTCCAAGTCGAAGAACAAGCGCAACGTGCTCTCCACTGCAGACGACCGCACTCCGATCTCTGCGATACCCGCCGTCGTACAATCGGCCCGCGATGGCTCGGAGGCGCCCGAGGGAGAGGTGGTTGAGCCCGTCGAGCTTGTACCCACAATGTACCGGTGGGTATCGACGACCAGGTCGTTGCCTCGGGACGAAGCGGACGGACGGATGAGCCTCTCGCTCTCTGTCCCCGTGTCTGTACTTCCGCCAGTGGCACCCCCACTGCCGAGGGCACCGGTTGCTGAGATGCCTGTGTGTGACGTGCGTGGGTGCAAGCAGGCGCGCAAGTACCGGCTGGCGAGGGACTGGATCAAGGGTGCGTGTGGCATGGCACATCTAAAGATGCTGGAACGACAAATGGACGCTGTCTAACCTGATGTGCCTTTCGAGAGGACTCTTCTCCCCAACGCGACGAGGGCGTTGTGGTCCGTCGACGTAGCAGCACGGCGCCTGCCCATTGAGTACATTTCGGCCTTATCTTTATTGTTGTCAGCTTTTTTGACTGTCAAATGTCTTTATGTATACTTGAGGGCGCGTAGTGCAGTGCTGAGAGCGGTGCGGACTCGCAGAAATCATGCTTGTCTAGTAATGTAACATGCCCGACGTCCCGGAATTTCAGCGTCCATGCGATTCTCCGAACCGGACTTGCGAGGTCGTCCTGATGGGTGTTTGGATGACCAATCACCAATTTCCAGAAGTGGCAACCTATCGGTGAGCAAATTACAAGTCCTCTCCCGAGACTGTCTACCAACACGCTCGCCATCCCAGTCTGCTGAGTGACTATAAATCAGGCCCGCATACGCATCGAACAGCCAGCAAACTTCGACATCTACCACCAACATCTCTCTCCTAGTCATGACAGTCACCCAACAGACGCCCGGGCCGCGCTGTTCAAGCCCATCAAGGTCGGCCGGATAACCCTCTAGCACCGCATCGTGCTGGCCCCACTGACCCGTCTGCGGGCACACGACCCGAGGAGATACACACGTGCCCGGACTCTACACCGACGCGCACATCCAAGTCTGGAAGCGGGTTCGGCCCTTGTTTCCCTTGTCCGTAGAACTAGACTCACGCGCGTCCTTGCAGATCACGGACGCGGTCCATACATCTTTCTCCAGCCCTGGGCGTTAGGCCGCGCCGCCGACACGTGCTCGAGAAACAGGGCCCGCCGTCGCCTCACGTGTCCGCGTCGGCCGTCGCGCTGACCGTGGCCGAAATCAAGGACTACATCGCCGTGTACGGCGCCGGATTTGACAGCGTGAAGATACACGGTACAAACGGCCATCTCGTCGACCAGTTCCTCCAGTCGGTGTCCAACACGCGCACCGACGGATGGGGCAGAGACGAAGCGGGCCGGACCCGCTTCGCTAGGGAGGTCGTCGACGCCGTCGGCCCAGATCGCGCTGGTATTCGCATCAGTCCCTGGAACAGTTTCCAAGGCGAGAATGGCTCGAGGCCGATCTG
>JBBPTA010000045.1:13255-47476 GCA_038093915.1 Boletellus aff. emodensis
GGGGCAGAGACGAAGCGGGCCGGACCCGCTTCGCTAGGGAGGTCGTCGACGCCGTCGGCCCAGATCGCGCTGGTATTCGCATCAGTCCCTGGAACAGTTTCCAAGGCGAGAATGGCTCGAGGCCGATCTCCGGTGGCTCACCACGCCACCGTCTGTAAACATGAAGACGCCCGACTCGCGACCGACCTTTGCCTACCTTGCCACCGCCCCGCGCGACAAGCACCCCAAGCTGGTATATCTTCACGTGGTCGAGCCTCGTTTAGAGCTGGAATTTGGTTTGGACGCGGCCTCGATCGCGGACCAAAGCAACGACTTTTTGCGAGAGATATGGAACGGCAGTCGAGGCGGTGGGGACGGCGTTCACTACGGCCAGTGGGCATACCCGGGAGATTGCGCTGCACACCGCAGAGGACAAGGCTGGGCTCATCGCCTTTGGGCGCAAGTATACCTCCAACGTGAGTGCCCATCTTGTCATGTGTTGGCATGGGTGTGCTCATCGACGAGCAGCCTCATCACCCAGTTCGGATACGGAAGGATCTGCCACTGACGACTTCGGATCGGTACAAGTACTACTTGGCGGGAGACCTGACGCCATTTGGATACAATTACCGGCCGTTTGTGGACGGCAGCGTTGACGGAATAGAAGCAAGGCCCTGAGAATCCCTCTTCGACGAGAAGATGAATAGATGACATGAACGTGTACACTTGGAACTTGAACGATAAATAGATGAAACTTGCTTTGAACGGAAGCTGCGTTGCACAGACAGACGGTGTCGATGGTGATGAGTTCGCACCCGCCTGCGCATAGTTTGCTGACAAAACGACATACAGCTGGACACTCCGCATTCTGGACTGAGGAAAACGTTGTTCGAAAAGCAAATGTCCACGTCCTGGATCGAGTCGGATGAATACTACTGGCATTAGGATTCGAACGGAGCTTCAAGCTTCAAATGTCGTGTTGTGTTGCACGCTGCGGAAGATACAATCAAAGAATTGTAATGTGTGAGTAAGCCTGCCTCTCGGGATCGGTTTTATCATCAACTTTTATGTCAGAAACGAGCAGCGTACCTCCACAAAGATTATGAAAGTGAGAACGGATTCGGAGAGTAGGAGCAAGAGAAACGGGCGGGATTTACTGACTCGATGCACAGAATCATTAGAGTTTGTCTACCGTCGTGGTGTGATCACACGGCACCGAGTGCGATCGTTCCCCCGTGGTCAGCCAGTTACAGTATTTATCCCTTACACCACTGGACAGAAGTAGGTTATTATTGCCTGGCACACCGTGGGAGATTAGTCTGGTGACCAGCCCGCCTGTGAGGTTTGGGGAGCTCGGGTGGCAAACCACAGGCGGGCTGGTCACCAGACTAGTGGGAGATCCCGAGGGCCAGGAGGGTTCAGGCTCAAGTTCTGCAGGTCGCTTCAAACTCATACCACATGGAGACCGAGAACTTCTCCGCTAAAACCGGACAGGATCTCGCTGAAGCGATTGGAACGTGTTGCGTGTAGGGGTATCGCGACGATCGTGCAATCTGTCATATCAACTAGATACCCTGGTCAGCTGGCGCACGGTACCGTTCAGGGCAAATGGAGGTACTACGGCCTCGACCCTGGTGCTGCAGGACATCCAGTACCTGTGCCACAGCTATGCGTCGTGCTGATGAAGTTGTTCCCAGACCCGGCTACGTACGGTTCTTTCTTGTTTGCTCAGTTCAAGTTTTAGAGGCAGACAAGATGAACTACTTGTATTGGGCAGCGCCAACGTGGGCGAGGGGCAAGTTGTCCCTGCACTCATGCACCATGAAATCTGGCCCGGGGTTAATTGCCTGCATGGATATCTGACGCCCGTAGCGAGGTTATCGCGGGCTTCTACTGTCCATCAAGGCATACACTATTCTTATCCTCTTCAGGCGCAATGCCCCCGTGGTTGATAGTCTGCGATTAGCGGATATCAATCTTATTGGGGGGACGTAACATGGACCTAAAGAAGTCCATCGCTCACGTAGAAGACGCCTCTAACTTGCCAATCCTCGGAGGTGTGGGTTTCCCATTGAATGTACTTGACTACCGAGTGTATTTTGCGCGTGTAAATGGACGCCCCCCGCGAGGTTATCACGGGCCCCCACTATCAATCAAGGTACACACCACTCGAATACTCAACGCGTCACACTATTTCGGGTCCAATCGTCAAACCTCGTAAGACTTGACACGCACAGGGTCTCCACTAAATCAGCATATATTAATAGAAGCCTCTCCCGGAGGTAGCAAACAGTACAGCGCAATCCGATTCCAAAAAGAATTGTGACAAAAGAAAAAAAACTTTGTGGAGCACATCCAACTCACCCCACCCTACTACGACCCCAACATCCCAGTACCACATCCCAACATAAAAAGAATCCTACGGAATGAGCAACCCGAGATGCCTGAGAGAGGCGAGCGGTCGACTAAACACTGAGAACGATATGAGATGCCGTTCGCGCATCACCGTAACTCAAAGGGACACTCACTGCTATCTTTGGTTTCAGGCGCTCAGGCGACCACCGAGGTGTCGCGAGCATGAGGGTAGCGATCATGGTGATCATGATGATCACGGTCATGGTCACGATCATGATCATGGTGGCCGCGGTGTTCCCTTTGCTCCTCCGAGGTGGCACGGGCGTGCGGGTAGCGGTCATGGTGGTGGTCGTGGTGGTCGTCACGGTCATGATCACGGTCATGGTCGCGGCCATGGTCATGGTGGTCACCGTGTCCCCTGTGCTCCTCCGCAGTGGCGCGATCATGTGGATAGTGGTGGTGGTGATCGTGGTCGCGGTCGTGGTCACGGTCATGATCATGATCATGGTCATCACCGTGTCCCCTGTGTTCCTCCGAGGTGGCACGAGCGTGCGGGTAGCGATCATGGTGGTGGTCGTGATCGCGATCATGATCACGGTCATGGTCATGGTGTCCCCTATGCTCCTCTGCGGTGGCACGAGCGTGTGGATAGTGGTGGTGGTCATCGTGGTCGCGGTCATGGTCACGGTCATGATCATGGTCATCACCGTGTCCCCTGTGTTCCTCCGCGGTGGCACGCGCGTGCGGGTAGCGATCATGGTCGTGGTCGTCGTGGTCGTGGTCGCGGTCATGGTCAGGGTTATGGTCATCGTGATCACCGTGTCCTCTGTGCTCCTCCGTGGCGGCACGAGCGTGTGGATAGTGGTGGTGGTGGTGGTCATGGTCACGATCGTGATCATGATCATGGTGATCGCGGTGCCCCTCCACGGAGGTGTCGCGCGCGTGGTGGCCATTGTCCTTGTGATGAGGGGGCGGACGATGAGGCGGCAGCTTCTTGCGCTCTGCACCCGAAGTGTCGCGGGCATGTGGGCGGCGATGGTGATCGTGGTGATCATGGTGGTCATGGGGAGGTTCCCTATGCTCCGCTACAGCAACGTCGCGGACAGCAATGTCAGGTATGACCGCCGCAGAGGCGACAGCGAGGAAGGCGAAAGCGAGAAGAGGTTTAGAAAACCGCATACTGAACAGAGACGATGCGCTCGGATGCGAATCAGACAAAACAGACGGGGTTTTCGACTGAATATCCTGACCTCCCCCTTCGAACCGTCCCAGCCTTTATACGCCCCAACCTAGTGAGCCACCTCGGTTAGGTCGCTGCCAAAGATCCCTGCAACGTCTAGCGTCCGAATCAAATCCGTACCAGAAGCGCAAGGCAGTGTCAATTTGACCGGCTGGCCTCTCGTGCCTTGCAAGACAAATGGAAAGCATTCGTGGCCCCGTTTCAGTTGCGTTTGATACTGTCTAAATGACGAAATGATCGATCCGGCGTACAGCCGCGTTCTTTTTCGGAATAGTGCATCATTCCCGAACGGAAATGATGATATGAACGATTCGCGGGCGGTCTAGGGTCATTGGAGCATGTTTGCGACGTCCTCCATGAAGTGGGAAGTCATGATTCACAGCAGCCTCTGGATGAAACGAAGAGAGAACTGCATCCCGCACATCATTCAGTAAGCCATGTAGTCGTAGACTGGAGCGAAGACCGCGCAC
This sequence comes from Boletellus aff. emodensis, assembly GCA_038093915.1. Classification (NCBI taxonomy): domain Eukaryota; kingdom Fungi; phylum Basidiomycota; class Agaricomycetes; order Boletales; family Boletaceae; genus Boletellus; species Boletellus aff. emodensis. The sequence continues at coordinate 17,300 of JBBPTA010000045.1, forward strand.
CAGGCAACTGAGCCCGCATCGAAAGACGACCCTCACCTCGAACCTGACATATGGCCTTGGGTCATGCAATAGCCGCGTCTGACCCTCTTTCATGACTCCGGGCTGTTCGCATTTCTATTTGAGGGTTTGCGTCCGTCGTGGCCAAGTAAGGTCATAATGAAAGTGATGACTTGACAGTGTCGATCTCCACCCGATTAGGAAATGCCACGAGGCATGGTCCGCGACATTCAGTTGCCCAGTGCCGTCCCTTCCTTCAGCTCAACGCACGCAGGAAGGTCTGATTGCACCCCAAACCAGCCAACGTCAACTATCGTGTGATCCAAGAGACGTGCACCGATCTGGGAAGATAGGTCACAATGCCGTTCCTTCTCGAATCTCGATTGACGCAAGGGGGTGTACGGCCCGGAAACGTTCGCTTACAACACCCCGCAGGATCTGTCGTTCCTTGGTGAATTTACCGTCACTTCCCCGACCAGTGACGAGGCTATGCAGCGAACTTGAATGAGATTAGCATGACGGACGTCCCAACTACGACTAGAACCGGGACAAGTGAGCCTATCTGCGAGCACCGAGAACGAATCCCATACTACCTGCAGCTCGTGGAGAATGCCCGCCACCATTCCTCAGTGAGTACTTTGATGGCGTGCTTAGCCTTTTGTTCCACACTCGTCAGTCGGATCCCAAAAACGTTGTTCATGGTAACCCTTGCACTGCCAGTCCGCGTTCCTGGGCCAAAGCTAGCCGTCACATCTAGACTAAGCAAATATCACCTCATGGTGATGTTACCAGGGGTATAGTGCGTTTTCAATCGGGAATCCAAGTAGGCGACCTTCATCATTCTACAGAAAGAAATACCGCCGCTTGATTGGGTCGTGCTGTTGTCGTGGGCTCTTGGCTATGTCAACTGTCGACTGTACCTTCGACGATGTATCCAGGCTTGCGAAACTCCAGCCTCAGGAGCTCCCGGAGTAGCCTTCCTGGTATACGACAGAGAGCTAGTACACTTTACTTCCCCGGGTGAACCGAGAGGATCCTCACATTTCCCTACTTCCCTCCGGGCCACACGCGAAGCGAAAGAATTTCTTTTTCGAAGCCTGAAGGTACATTCTAAAATGCTTCTGGCTCCTAAGAGACAGGTTTTCTCGTGTGGTTAGGTCGGTACACACCGCGCTTGGGTTTGGCGCTTCATTACGAAGAGAACTCAACCGGATATAGATTAATGTATTTACGGTACGAAGCAAGCATCAAGGCACCAGTGGCACTCGAGCTGGGTGGTAGATCGGTATATCCTATATTTACCTCTCCGAGGACGTGAATCCCATGCTGTGTCGAGGCGGAACGTTTCATCGTCCCCGAGGAGGTGGATCTACCGGTTTGCATACCACTGGTCGCTCTGCTCTAGGTTAATAATAGCTCCTTTTGATTGCACTTCTCTCGCACCAAGACTTCAACTTGCCAGCTGCACCATACCCGAGCATGGGTATACCGAACAGCGCGCACCATGCGTCAGGACCACGCAGCCTCATCCTTGATTTCAAATCACTCATGCCCGCATATTGCTCACGTTGAACCTGAATGAAATGAGGTCCGCTGTCTTATTTGCGCTCGCCTTTCCTGCCAGGCCTGCTTTGCAGCTACTGCCGAGATAATCGATTAGACACAACCCTATTTTCGAGGGGGAAACGTCGAACAAAGCATCTCCTACATCGGCAGGTCATGGAGCGTGCCAACGCGGGCGGTGGTCGCTTGTGCAGAGAGGCTGGACCCATCGAGGAACGACATTGCTGCCCGCTTTTGGGGATGATATGTTTCAGGGACCGGAACATGCAGCGAGATGTGATGCGTCCATCGGCTAAGTCTATCGATGGAGCTAAGGAGGGGGAGGAACAACGGCGCAAATGCGTTGATCCTGATTTGCGGGATCGCGGGCGGCGTCACGGAGGCGGAGCAAGGTCTTCTCGACTGCCCCTTATGGCGTCATGTATGGCGTCATGGGTGCACGTTTATTCCCACCGCGCTGTCGAGCACTGCCATTTCAACCATTCCCCTGTAAGTATGTGTAGTGCTCACCGGTTCCACACTTGCCGCCTTGCGTATGCCTTGTGTCCCGCCCCACGTCCACACAGCATGTTCACAAAGTTGGTATGCGAACGGGGATCGTTCTTGTCGCTTGCCTGGGTAAGGAACCATAATCCTGGATGCTCATGCTAAGAAAGAAACTTCTTTTCCGCTGCGCCGTACGACCTCCTGGCAGGCCTGGCAATGTATCACAGAGAAGGCGAACCTGTTCTTTGAGCGTGCGCGGAACAGGCGCAAGATGACGACGGTGAGACTATGATAGCATATGGCAAGTCTCCTACTTGCTTTGATTGCTCTCCCAGTTCGATTGATATCCTTCCCTCTGTTCTGATTTCGTCGTCTAGGGAATATATAGTCCGGATGACAACAGTACGCGCGCAGTCTCCAGGGATTCGACCTCCATCCATTCGTGCATCCGTCGAGGTTCCCCTGGCGGTTCAGGAGGATCGATCAGGTCATGGTCGTACTGCTCGAGGTGTCAAACCAGTGTGAGCCTCGACGAGGTCGAAACCAACTAGTGGGCTACTGGCCAACGGTGGCTTGGTGCTACTCTGAAGAGACGCATCAATATCGGTGTGACGAGTGCGCAGTGTATGGTGTACAAATGGAACAATATACCTTGAACATGAACATCTTGTGTCGCAACAAAGACGACTCGATGTTGTTGAGCTTGAAAAGGCAGGGCGCCAACCACTATGCCGGGACTCCTGGCACCGCTTGGAGTCACACCACTCTCATGTCAAGGGTCTCATCAAGGAAAGACAGGGTACGGGCAACGCATTTGAAGATGCTAAACGCCGATGGCAAAGATGACCGACTCTGGTGCGAGACTTTGCCGCCGCACTCCCCAACGTGACGACGAGCCCAGGTCAATTATGACACGTAAACAAGCACGTTTCACTTGCTTGCACCTATCGTCGCTGTGACATCGTTAGTAGGGTTAACAACGTTGACGAACATCCTTGCATATAGGCTAGACTGGTCAGAACAACTAAATATCTGTTCGTGGTTCGGGTTGGGTCCGATGGCAAATATTTTCGTGATATTTTCCACGCATGGTCACGGTCTTCATGTCTCTAAGGTCACCAAGCACGTCACAAAGGCACAAGCGCACTCGGGTTGCCACCAGCCATCCACGCCTATTGACAGCACGCGACCAGGTTATAAGGCGAGAGAGGACAATCCGAGTGCCAGAGTGACCCAAACTATGGCGACGAACCGCATCCGAAATAAAAAAGAAAGAAATCATACATTCCCGATTGCAATCAACGTAGTCCTACATGGGTATGGGCAGACTCATACCGACCGGCGAACTGTTAGCATCATCTCGTGAGAGCACGGCTAATTGCCTCTGACCGAGGAGCGATTCGACAAGGGAACGGATTGGGGTGGCTAAGATCGTTTCAGGGGAAAAAGCAATCAAACGCAAACTTTTTTAACGTACTCGGTGACTCCACCCGTGAACGTCGAATTGAAAGCAATGTCATTCCCGTCTGCATCCTTGGCAAGATTGAAATCCAGCGTGGCCAGCATCATCACGATAGCGCTCCAGAGGGATGCATCCGCAGAGTGTCTACCTGGAGATCTCAAAAAGAAACTAGGCGATGATGTGGCAAACCGGGACATATTCGCCTCCCAAATCCAAACACGAACTCACCTGGATGGCCATCTGTCAGCATCCCGTCCAGGAATCTTTCGGGCATAAATATTTCTGCGTCTGGATACTGTGCTTCGTTGCGCGACATCGCCCTGGGGGATAAAGGTGCCATTATGATTCGCCCGAGCCTGAGAATAGCATACCAAGCATTCGCGAAGATGGTTGCCCCTGGAATAATATTCATTTTTACCAGCAGATAGCATACGGGTGTAGCGCAGACATACCTTTCGGTATGTAGTAACCCTTATAAATATCGCTGCATGTGGCCGCGTGGGGGACAACCTCGCAATACATTCAGAATGACTCTTCGAAAGAAAAACGGGGATCAATAACACATGCAATGGTAAAATCGGTCTCCATCTCTAGGTTTCTCGCACGATTGCGTCAACATACAGCAACGATGGTCTGTCGTCGAACTCTGGAAGTCTGTCAGTTCCGACGACTGCATCTATTTCCACCTGCTTCAGTGGACTGGGAGTGGTTTTGACTGGTCTAAAACCATCGGCTACCATCGGCTACCATTCAGTATCGGCTAACTGTTCCACTGATGCCAGTGGGCACGTTTCCAAACGTGCGGGTTCTCGACCATCGCAAGTGTAAATGTCAACAACGTCGAGCTTGTCTGTATATTTTGTGAGTAATACGTGTCCTTGAATGATCCTCTTACAAACCGTTTCCGCGGTGTCTGTGTGGAACTTAGACACCAAGAATCCACCCAGCTTGTCGGTGACATACGGAACGTACCAAAGAAAGCGGTCGAGGAAGCACGCTTGAGAGTAGTCTCATATTCAGTGCGATACGAGTCGCTAGATTTATTCATCCGAGTAATGTGTTCTGGCACCATCGCGGTGTTCATTTGCTCTTTTAATTTTTGGCACATTCAAAGCTTACCATTCGCTCTCGAACATGTCGGTATGGCGTCTCGACCACCTTGTTCCGCCACCCATACGATTCCTTTGCCTCACGGCTGATCCACGACCCTGGGAGCCACTCTGGTATATGGTGTACTTTCTCAAACGATTCGAGTCAAATCACTTGGTCAATTTAGCCACAGGAACTTACGAAAGGGGAAAAACTTGATCAACGTTACTTTTCCGGGTGCCATGCCTGGCATGGCTGCCTGAAGGTAATTGTCGACGATTGCCACCATAGGGTCATTTCTGGGAGTGGGCTCGTAGTCGTACACAGCGGACATAGCGACTGCAGTGGAAAATCTGCGGGAATCCATATCAACAAAAGGAACATAGCGCGGAGAGCGAACCAAATGGTCGCACATCCGGAAATGAAAATGATGCTCGGTAGGGTCGTCGATCATGTTGCATACCAGCTGTCGCGATTTTCGAAGTTGCATCGGATGAGACGCAAGGGCGGCGTCGGCGCGGAATGTCTGTTGGAATATCCGTCGGCACAACCTCCAGTGCTCAGTGATCGCCTTACCGGGAAAAGGCGAGGTTACAATTGTGTCCATAGCTATCGGTACGAAGGAATGTCAGCCATCAAATGGCCATCCTGGGAAGATGAAAGGACTCGACCCACGGGACCAAGGTCGGAATGAAAGGGCGATCAGAATATATGTGCGATCGTTTCTCCAGTAGCTCTGTTGCGACAGTGGTCGAATTCAGCACAATAATGTCGGTGTCCAACAACCGAAAGTATATTACGTCGCCTGGCAAGAACACTCAGCGTCCCGTACCCACACTGTGTTCTGTACCCACCATATTTTTTCCGCCATTCCGTAAATGTTAACCATGGCATCTGGGTGTTGATAGATAGGACACTTCCTATGAGTGGAAGTGGGGTAGGGCCGGGCGGAAGCGGATGGCCCTTTCCTTCCGTACGGTATTGAGAGATCCGCCGAACAACGTCCACGGTCACCACTGTGAGCGCCGCCAGCAGGGTGATCGAAGCGTACGAGCCCATCCTTGTGGGAAGAAGTAAGCGAGGGGTTGACTCCCATCGTGTTGCGAGATACCGTGATGTGTTCACCAACACGGACCAAGTGTTCTTGGTGTGAGAATACGAGTGTGAGAACAAGACACCATGTGGGCGTGAACAATCGGGAAGGTTGCAACTTCGACGCTATGTTCGCCTCCCAAATTCCAAGAAACATAAACTCCCTGGGCCAGTTCGAAATATTGTACGTCTTCTTGAAGGGATGCGTTCGGTGCCATGGGTACTAACCTACACCTTCCCAGTCCCATATCACTGGTGGCAATGGGGGGAGTCAGGCCGCGCGTGACCGCCACATCACTGACTTCAAAAACTAGCGGTGCTTCTGATAACCCATAACGCAAGACGAAGTACGATGATGCGGTCAATGATGTGCGTTTTTTCGTATGTTCCGTCGAACTTGACGACCTTTGGTCAGGAGTCATTCAGAATCTTCAGATATTCATCCTTTGGACGTTGCAGGATTTGTGCACCCTCAGGCTGAGTGAGACGGATCCCATTGATTGATCCGTCGAAACGTGAACAATACATGAGGCACCTTGGGCATGGACGCCGGAATTGCCAGGGCGACATCGTGCTCATCTCATTATGGGACACAATTTGCAAATTGCAACGACACGTCTACAAGGCGCTCTGATTGACCCGCCAAGGCTTGGCACCCAAGTGAGGACAACCACCTCTACACGTGTGACGTGTCTGTGCGGGTGGTCCTGATGCCCTACTAATGCCAAGAACTGATCGGTCGACCCCTGGTTGCTTCCCTTCCACGGTGCTGCAGTGCACAAGCAGACTTGGCCTCCGAGCCTGGAAACTTGGACCGCTACGCACTGGCATCTTTGTGCATCATAATTCAGTTTGGGCGATGAAGAGGGACGCTCACTGTCAGACGCCCTGACACAACTCGGAAGCAATGGCTTGGTCTCTCCTGCTCTGGGCCGCCCAAACTATGTGCTCTCCTTGACATCCTCCTGGGCTGTGTCTCTTGGCTTTCTATTTCGTGATCTCTATCGTCGCATTGTGTCCCCTGCCCTCTGGAATCCCGTATCGCCTACGACTCCTAACACCACTGTCACAATGGCCCTGGACGCCTAGGCCATTCGTATGACTCAGGACGACGGGCCGGAAACACGGTTCGAGGCTCGATTAACCCTCCCCGACGTGACGCGGCATGACCCATCCCTGTATCCCGTTTCCCATCGTTCAGGCTCCCAGCGCCTTTTCACGTAGAACATGGAATTTGATTTTCAAAACTCGGCTCAAACTATAAACATCCGCATGCTCATTGTGTTTCAGGCTAGGTTGTATGGCTTAGATCTGGTCTGCCGCACACAGTGGTCCTTCCCGACGGGTGACCCGTCACCATCACACGTACGCATGTAAGGACTCTCAAGTTGCATGACGAGAAGATCGTCCAAGTGCTTGAACAGCGACGCGAACTAGGCTACTCGCATTGTGTTTGTGTTTGCCCAACGACGAACTCCCAAACTTCATTTTGTCAGAGCACCACACGCGCGAGAAGATGGCGTAGACGTTGGGGACGCGGATGATGCTCTCGGCGTTGACGATTTCATGAGCCTGCGTGAAGCCCTCGCCTAGAGTGACGGCGACGCCGTACTTGGTCCAGTATCCATGGTTGCCATTAACCTTGATACAGATGGGCCGTTTTGGTCGAAACCAGCCTCGGTGCACGTCTTGACTGTCGTCGAGGAGCGGGAGGTCGTCCGGGAGGACGTTCGCCGAATACTCGACTCCCTCGCCTGCCATGGCCAGAACGCATGTAAGCCGAAGCAAAAGGGAAGAAGGGAGCCGGAGACTCACCTCGAATAGTATGAGGTACAGAACGAGAAGGTGATGATATTGAGGTAGACATATGGAAAGCTGAGAAGGCACTTGATTGGTCGAGGATCGGTAGGCGCCGAAGGACCGGGTTGCCAACATCCCGGAATTCGCGCCGGATCCGAGCCGAAGCGACATCGATAAGCGCTACCCCAACTTTCGTCATGGTCACTAAGCTCCGTCCTCTATTCTCCATGAAGCTGTGTAGCCCTCTCTAGGGCTAGGTAGTTCCTGCTGTGACATTGCACGTCCGTTGCATAACCATCGGTACCGCTCTACGCCGGCTTCATACAGAGAACCATCCAAATCTCACCGTTACTACGCTCGTCATATCACGATCAGACGAGATCAGGCGACACGGGAAATAACCTATCCTTGTACTTGCACATTTCCTACCGTTCAAGCTATCTGTGGGATCGACGAGCGTCTTTGCATAGAACTTAGAGCAAACCCCGCGAAACCCTGCTCAGGGCGCCCATCGTGACCTGAATCGGATTATACGGCGCATTCCGTGCTGCTGAGCGCGGTGATCCCTTTCAACGCATGATCCATCGCAACTACGTATGCAGGAGCTCCCAGATTTCCATCGACCATTCACGTCTATTGGCATATCAGGCTGCACGAAGAAGAGATCGTCCAAGTACTCATATAGTGAAGTGAACTCAAGATCGTAATCGAGAGGCACGGATGAATTCATTTTGCCTAGCGACGAACTCCCAAACTTCATTCGTGCCGAACCACCTCTCTGTTGACGTGTGCCCGAGGGACGATTCGACAAGGGAACGGGTTGGGGTGACTGAAGCCCGTTGTAAGGGAAAAGAGGATCAAAATGCAAAATGTTCGACGTACATGGTCAATCCGTTTGTGAACGTCGCCTCGAATACGATGTCGTTGCCCTTTGCGTCCTTGGCGAGATTGAAATCGAGCGTAGCCAGCATCGTCACCATGGCACTCCAAAGTGACGCATCCGCAGTGTATCGGCCTTCAATTAACAAAAGAGTGATGACCATGATGATGAGAATAACACTCATGAGAAGGCAACAGTGCAGTAGCACATCATGCGGCGTACCTGGACATATCCGCCGCCCAAATCCAAAGAGAAATTCACCCGGGTTGTCGTCTGTCAGCCTCCCCTCCCCGTCCAGGAATCTTTCAGGCGTAAATTTCTCTGCGTCCGGATACCGAGCTTCGTCGCGCGACATTGCCCTACATGAAGGATGAACAGCCTGTTTCGCTGATACTTCTAAGTCCATTGAAGATGCGTACCAGGCATTTCCAAAAACGGTGGCTCCTGACAAAACACTTGTTTGGACAGCACACATATGTAGGATCGGACACACCTTTCGGTATGAAGTAACCCTTATAAACGTCATTGCATGTTACAGCGTGCGGGGCAACTTCAGACGTATATGGAATCATCCGAAAAAAAAGAAAAAGAAACATGACAACACGCACGCATTGGCGCCACCGGTCTCCATCTCGATGTTTCCCTCACGATTGCGTCCACGTACGGCAAGGCAGGTCTATCATCAAACTCAGGCAGTCTGTCAGTTCCCACGACAGCGTCGATCTCTGCTTGGGCGCGTTTCCAAACGTGGGGATTCTCAACCATCGCAAGCGTAAATGTCAACAATGTTGAACTTGTCTGTCTCTAGTCAGCGTCACATCAGTCTTCAACACACCAGGTACCGACCGTTTCTGCTCCGGCTGTGGAAAAGAGGTAGTATGAATCGACGCCTGGATGCACATGTCCTCAGCAACTCACCAATCAAAGCGGTGGCGGACGCACGCTTGAGAGCGTCCTCGTACTCGAAGCGATACGAGCCACCGAGGTTCTTCATTCGCGCAATATGATCAGACACCATCGCAGAACTCGTTTTTTCGTGTGCTTCCTGCAGGGGCCACCTTTAGCTCATGGCTCTCGGTTTCTTGCACTCCCTGAAACTTACCATGCGCTTTCTGACATACTGGTATGGGGTCTCAACCGCCTTGTTCCCCCACGCACACGCCTCCTTGGCCTCACGGCTAATCCATGACCCTGGGAGCCACTCTGGTATATAGAGCACTTTCCCGAACAATTAGGCAAAATCATTTCACTTGATCTAATCTTTGACACTTACAAAACGGGAACAACTTGACTAGGGTTACTTTCCTGGGTGCTAGGCCGGGCATGGCTATCTGAAGATAGCTGTTGAGGGTCGACACCATGGGATCATGGCGAGGACTTGGTTCGTAGTCATACACTGCAGACATAGTAACTGCAGTAGCAAATCTGGATGATCTGGTTCATCGAAAAGAAAAACCAGCAGTCTGAAGAGGATGTTCCTACGTCTTAAAGTGCGAATTGTATTCGTCAGGTTCGTCAATCAGGTTGAAAATCAGCTGCCGGGCTCTCCGAAGTTGCATTGGGTGAAGGGCAAGGGAAGCGTTGGCTCGGAATGTCTGCTGGAATATGCGTCGGCACAACCTCCATCGGTCTCCATACCGGGAAAGACCAAAGTTATGGTCGTGTCCATATCTAGAAGAGTATCAGTCGCCGGTCTATCCTGGGTTGGCAGACCCACGGAACAACAGTTGGAATGAAGGGACGATCAGAGTATATGCGCGAGCGTTTCTCCAGTAGTTCCATGGCGACGGAAGTTGAGTTCAGGACGATGACGTCGGTGTCCAACATTCGAATGTATACGATATCACCTCGTAAGGGTCCTCAGCGTCGGGCGACATCGCCCTACGCACTACTCACCATACTTTGCCCGCCATTCCGTGAACGTCAACCACGGCGTTTGGGCATTAACAGAGAGTGCGTTTCCTATGAGTGGGAGTGGGGGAGGACCAGGAGGAAGAGGATGACCCTTCTCTTCCATGCGCTGTCGAAGGATCTGCCAAACAATGACCACGGCCACCACTATGAGCATAACCAGAAGGATACTCGGTGAGCACGACCCCATGGGTGTGGAGAGATATCAATCGAGGGAGTTGTTCTCATCGAGTTGCTCGACATCGCTTTATATGAGCCGCTTCCGAGGGGGATCGTAAAAGACCATGCAGCACGGAGGAAGCAGTAAGCATTTCGATCTTTCGCACGATGTCCTGAAGAACCCCGTCTGCAACCGGTTGGCTGCTTTCCTACCAGAGACAGTAGTCCCTGCTTCCATACTTTGACTATAGTATACCTATCATGCTTAAATATTGGGCGCAAAGCATGGTATTCACTTACGCGATTCATCGCTGGAAATCACCAAAGGAGCGGAAGCACTTGAGACGTCAACAGAGGTAGAGCGTCACTAAGGATGACGTGCTCCGATCATCACCTTGTCATCGATGCCAGACCTCCATCGTGGCTCCCAAGGACAGAAGATTACCTCGACTGGCGCTTTCCGACAGGGTCCCGAAGTCACACAAGGCGATAATTTAAATATCCGCATGATAATGCGACCGACCCAAATGGTGTGTTCGCGTGATCCTCATCCATTATCCTCCCGGATGTACAACACAATGGCACACATATGTGGCGTGTGCATCGAGGAGCCAGCATCGTTTCAGCGTTCTCCTGACTGCGTCACAAGTCGACACTCACCCCCAGAAGACACGGCCAGCTCCCACATCGGTCGCGAGGGTCAGCCACCGGGCGTGCGCCAATGCATGCACATCGAGCGGCTTCGCGTTGCGTAATCGACTAGATGTAGTGTCAAACCTTTCAGGGTGTTTGTCATTTCCTAGATACGGAGAGAATACATGTACTAGTTGAAGCGGCTACCTCAATTATCGAGAATACGACCAAGTGCCTCTTTGCCGACATGGGCCCGAGGTGTGAGTCGACAAGGGAAAGGATGAGGGTAACTGAATACGTTTCAACAAATCGGTCAACAATGAAATCGGTAAATAGCAAAACGTACTTGGTGGCTCTATTTGTGAATGTTGCTTCAAACGTGATGTCATTTCCGTCTGCGTCCCTCGCAAGGTTAAAGTCGAGCGTGGCTAACATCGCCGCGATGGCGCTCCAGAGGGACGCATCCCCAGTGTATCTGCCTGAAATGGTAGAAAGCCTGATGGTAGAATGTTCTGCGCAGTGGGAGCCTGGCTTACCTGGACATCTCCGCCTCCCAAACCCAAACATAAACTCCCCAGGGTCATCGTCCGTCAGCCTCCCCCTCTCGTCTAAGAACCTCTCAGGCACAAATTTCTCTGCATCCGGATACCGGTTTTCGTCGCGTGATATTGCCCTGCATAGATGGTGAGTAAGCCCTCTACAACTCTCCTCGCTCCATGAGAAGCTTACCAGGCATTTACGAAGATGGTTGCGCCTAGCGGAAAACGCATTCCTACAAGCAAATAGGATATACGCATAGGGCGAACATACCTTTTGGTATGTAGTAACCTTCGTAGACATCGCTGCACGTCCCAGCATGCGGTGCAACTTTTACAGTCCTTTGAGAAGGTTTATCTGGATAGTTAGATCCGGGAACGTACGCAATGGTGTGACAGGCCGCCATCTCAGCGTTTCTCGCATGATTGCATCGACGTATGGGAGGGACAATCTATCATCAAACACTGGCAGTCTGTCAGTTCCGACAACGACATCAATTTCCGCTTGAGCACGTTTCCAAGCATGCTGGTTCTCGACCATTGCAAGCACAAATATCATCAAGATCGAACTTGTCTGTACATCCTGTCAGTGAATAATTGTCAAGGAAGAATCACACACAAACCGTTTCTGCAGAGCCTACGGAGAAGACTGGTTAGATCTACCCACATCTGTCCGCGTCAGAGAAACCTCACCAATGAAGGCGGACACGGCGGCATGCTTGAGAGCAGTCTCGTATTCGGAGCGGTAAGAACCACTGAGTTTCTCCATCCGAATGATGTGTTCTGGCACCATTGCAGCGTTCAACTGTTCCTTAGATCCCTAGAACAACACCCCCTTATCATAATCCTTGATTCCCGGTTCACTTAAGCTTACCATGCGCTTCTGGACATACTTGTATGGCGTCTCGACCATCTTGTTCTTCCATGTGTACGCTTTCTTCGCCTCACGGCTAATCCACGACCCTGGAAACCAGTCGGGTATATGCGGTACTTGCCAAGTCATTCTGGTGAACTCGTCTCCTTTATTTAATGGCGGGTACTCACGGAAAGGGAATGCTGTGAGGAGAACCACTTTCCCCTGTTCCAGTCCCGGCATGGCAGCTTCTAGATAATTGTTGGCAATGGACACCATAGGGTCATCTCGGGGACTCGGCTCGTAGTCGTACAGCATGGACATGCCAACTGTAGCAGAAAACCTGGATAAAGAGTCGTTAAAAGAGACCTGCGATTTTGATCGATATTCTTACGTGTGAAAATGATGGTGGTACGCATCAGGATCGTCGATTAAACTACGAATCAACCCTCGGGCTCTTCGAAGCTGCATCGGGCGAAAGGTAAGGGCGGCATTGGAACGAAATGCCTCGTGGAATATTCGCCGGCACAATCTCCAATGTTCATCGTACTTCCAAAAAAGAAAATTACAATCATGTCCATAGCTAAAATGATATCAATCACTAATCATCCCAGGAATATGAGACTCACGGGAGGACAGTCGGAATGAAGGGACGATCAGAATATATTCGTGATCGTTTCTCCAATAGCTTCGTTGCGGCGGTCATCGAGTTCAAAACAATGACGTCGCTATTCAATAACCGGACATATATTATATCGCCTGGTGCGAACACTCGGTATCACGCAGAGGCATTTCGCACTATGCTTACCATACCTTTCCCGCCACTCTGTGTATGTCAACCACGGCAACCGAGAGTTAACAGAAAGAGCACTCCCTAAGAGCGGGAGTGAAGTAGGACCGGGAGGAAGAGGATAACCTTTCCTTTCGATGCGATGTCCAAGGGCCCGCCGAACAATGTCCACAGCCACCACCGTGAGCGCCGCCAAGAGGGTAGTCGAAATGTACCACCCCATCCGTTTCCACAGAGAAAGGAGCCAACAGCAACGAGGCGATATCTCAGAGGTAGCGGATGCGACGGTGTGGAAACAAAAACAAGGTGAGACGTAGCCTGCGCAAAGAAATGAGGACGCCACATCTTTCCCAGGGCCCAAGATGTTGACCTCAGGTCTGCTCGTCACAAAATTTAGGGTTGACCTGGCCATTCTGGGAGACTGGAGTTTCATAGCCAGAGCGATTCCGGGGGTGCCGGCTCAGCCGACTCGTGTCTTGTCGGCAATAATCAGCAGCTCCGTATAGTTGAGGCGCCGCCTCAACTCTATTGTGGTCTTGCCTCGTGACACCCGCCCCGCCCACCGTATCTGACGCGCCAGCATTCCAATTAATCCTGCGTTCCTAACCCCCCGACAGCTTTTCTTGGCGGGGTCTACTGCCTTTTTGTCCTACCCTCGAGATCACTGCTCCACTGTTCCTCAACTTGGACATAATTGCGGGGTCCTAAGGTGACAGGATTGGTGGTAGGAATCAGCGGGCAGCGGGCGGCAGGCAGGACGATGGCAGGAGGTGCACATGCAGGAGGCAGGATGGTACCTTTCAAGTTGTTGCCGCGTCGCTATTGTTCTTTGAAGTCTGACTCTCCCACAACAAATTCAGTAGGAGGAATCCAGATAGCTGACTTTGTTGGTTGTCCACTCATCTTTGAAGTGACGCCTTCGATCTCCTATCGAATAATTCGTGGCAATTCCGAGTCAAACTGACATTATATCTCCTCTGTCAAAGACTCAACCTGATTGACCCTGCTGCATACTGTTCGGGGTGTACTCGAGTAAATTCCATTGACTGCAACCCATCTGCTCCAGAGATGCCTCCACGTGGCTAGTGAGGCCTTGAGGTCTATCTTCCTAAAATGCTAATGCAAACTAGTGTTCGTGGGGTGCGGAAGTCACCGTTTCATGTGGCACATTTGCTTCTTCTCGCTCTTTGGACCCAATCGACAAAGGTAGACTCTGTTGTGCTATCCAACGGACCTGATCACGAGTCAGGTCTCAGGTCAAAGCAATCGACCTCGTGTGCCTTTCCGTACCCGGAGAAAAATGAGAGAGGTGTCTTACGGTTAGCGAAGAGACAATGCGGGTCCACCGCATGTCCACATTCCACGCGTCTGCGGGATAAATAGGAGGGCTCACCTTTGCACCCCGACTTCAATTTCAAGACCTCCCCCCCTTCCGATTTCTTTTTGACCGTGTTGACATGTCCGACACTCATCAGGACGAGAACACTACGTTACCACACCCACCTGCCACCGCGGAAAAACAACCTGCCGTCCAACGTGAAATTGTAGCAGCTCTCAAAGACCTCATCAAAGGTATGTTTACCTCGAACCACGCACTCATGAACGTCGCTGACGTACGAGCGGGAAGCTCACGCAGACATTTCGAAAGCGGTGAAGACCCCAGACCGTGATATCAGTACAGGAAACGTTGTTTTGATGGACGCACAGTAACGCTGCGCTCGCCTTCCATTGTTTAGTCCAGGTATGGACCATCGCGTTCTAGATTGGAAAGACTGTCGATGAATTGACCAGCAAAGCGTGCAGATCAGGGTCAGCTTTGCCACTCGCATATCCTCTGACCTTCATCTACCATTTGGTGGGCTCGACTGTGGTAGCCAACTCCTAGTGATTTTCTGATCGACCACTCTTAAACCGAATCCTGTACTCGTGCGTGGGCTTTGCAATTATACACCAAGGCATCATTATCAGTTTGCCCACTAGACATGGAACTGTTTACGAATCGAAGAGTGTCGTTGAAATAGACCCTAATTGTCAGGCAAGGTGGACTTTGCATCCCCTCAGATCTGCTTCAGCCTGCAAGCGCACCACTGACATGGGTCCGAGGCGCGAGTCGACAAGGATTCAAACAGATTGAACTGGCCGAAGGCCAATGTTAGAAAGATCGAGGACAGAAAGCCTGGTAAAACCTGCTTGCTCCATTTGTGAATATCATCTCGAGCGTGCTGTCTGTCCGCGTCCTCGGTGAGGTCAAAGTCGAACCTGGTTAACACCATAGCACATCAGCATAAAAATGACGGGAAAGCCTCGTGCATCATCGTCGCCTCCCAGATCCAGTACCAGGGTCATCGTCAGGCATGAAGTTTTCTGCGACAAGACACCGAGCTTCGCCCAAGCCGTAACCTTGCGCCAGGACGTTCCGCTGGGTCGCCTGAGCGCCCAGCTGCTCAATAACGTACTTTCGGACCCATCAGTGCCATTCCTCTTCTCGTTGCTCTTCCAAGAGGTTGCTGCCCATAACGAGGGGCATCACCGTAGCCAGACCCATCAGTGTTGTATGTATCGTCTGATCGTCGTATATTGCCATCGATCAGCGACCAAGTCGAGGCAGCAATAAGCGGAGACCTTACTCTGGGACGCAGACGATCTACCACCGTCCATATAGCCCTACGCTTGGAACTTACAAGTTACACGCACACGTGGATGAGGCGACCGGTAAACTTTCAAGATTCGATCTACTTTTTCAGTTGGAAACCCGGACCACGGGCACCAAAATTTCGTTCGTATGACATTCTACTTACATATGCCAGTCATCACATGCCCATCTGCCTACTTCTATGCCCCAGATTGAACCCGCAACTAGTTATGAATTTTGAAGTGAAAACAAAGCGGAAAAAGCGGGTATTAATCGAAATTTACTGTCCGACTTCATTGGAACCTCCGCGCTGGATATTCTCTCTTATGCCACCTTTCCCAGCACCCTCGGTTGCGACAAGTCAGCCATGTTAATGAAAATATCGTCAGCAGGGTGTCTGTACAGCGGTGCACGCAATCTCTTTTGGTCGAGATGGTGTCCGATGAAACCGATCGAGCGGCCAAGCACAAACAGGCCGTTAAGCGTGCCAATCTGGACCCGCGTCAACCAAGAATCTAACAAAATGAAGACGATAAAAACCTTGATATATTCGTCGGCCTCATCAGGCGTGAATGCACCAGAGTCACGAAGAAGATCGACGAAGCAAACAGCGATACAACCGTCAACGTTCAGGATCAGCTAAAAACGGGGCATCAGTAAAATCGCTTTCCCACCCGCAACAAGCGAGAGCCAAAGGAGGACACTCACGGTATCCTTCTTCGTAGTGGTGACTTTCTCAACGGCCAACGCATAGTCAAGTAAAGAATGAGAAGGGAAGTTTTTGAGAACGTATTCCTTGACGAGCTCGACACGTAAGTCAGGGTTATTCACAGACTTGATCTTGTGACCAATTCCAGAGACTGGGCAGAAACAATCAGTCATCTTCTTGAGTACAGGAGAGGCGAGAATCACTCACTTAGTTTGTTCGCCTTTCTGCTCTCGTCAACGAACTCCCTTGGCGTCAACCCTCTATCCCTTGCGCTGGAGAACATTGCTGCTGCTTCATCTAACGCTCCACCGAATCGACTTCCAATTGTCAATAAACCAGACGCCAGACTACTAATCAGATCCTTGCCAGCACGAGTCGCGACGATCGTATTCATGGCGCCACTGACGGCGGGACCGTGGTCAGCGGTCAGCATCAAGACCATCTCGATGAACCTTGCAGCATATGGAGGCAGACGGCGCTTGAACCAGAGCAACGAGACGACACCACCCAAGCCAATCTCTTCTTTGAAGACGTCCGAGATGCGCATGCCCGCGTATAGCAATTCTTGACCACGCTCGTCCGAGATAGTGGAAATGAAGGCCGCAGGTTTCCTGATGAGACCGAGTTCTTGAGCCCACTTGTAATCCATCGGAATCACTGGTGGTTCAACTTCCTTCTGGGGAACGATAGTGCCATTGGCGACGAGCCTTTCGTATGTCTCCTTCAAAACATCAGGGAGCGACTCGAAGGTGTCTGGAACGATGAACCCGGCGGCTTTCATGGCCCGGTTCTTGGCTTCTGCCGTCTCAGCGTCGCTATTGGCCAACGAACCTGCATGACCAAATTGCACCTCAGTCGTGAACATCTTGGCGCAAGTACCAATCGCCCAAGCAACAATAGGCTTCTTGATGCGTCCTGATTTCACGGCATCGATCACACGGTACTCTTCGACGCCACCGACTTCACCAAGTAGAACGAGCAGCTTGCATGCTGGATCATCTTCGTAGCGCAATAGGTGGTCGATAAACGTAGTGCCAGGATATCGGTCACCACCAATGGCAATACCCTCATAGGTACCATTGGTCACGAGGGAGAGGATATTGTTTAGCTCGTTCGACATGCCTCCCGATTTGGAAACATAGCCAACAGAGCCGGGGCGGTAAAGCCTGGAGGCGATGATGTTGTCCATCATACTATACTAAATCAGTATAGCCCACCCGAAACACGGAAAATGACTTACCCCCCAGAATTACCAATTCTGAAGCAGCCAGGTTTAATACCTCCAACGGTAGCGGGACCGATAATCAAGACCCCCTTCTCCTGAGCCTTGACCAAGATTTCTCGTGCCTGTCGCTCTGGAACACCCTCGGCAATCAACGCGATGGCACGGATACTCCCAAACTCCAAAGCCTCCAGGGTGCTGCTGTACACACTTCGTGAACTCGCAAAGTTGACAATGACATCAACGTCAGGGTGTTTTTTGACGGCCTCGGCAAGGGAAGTGTATACAGGCAAGAGAGTTTCCCTGGTTCCCCAGTAGAACTTTTGGATGTGGTGTCCACCGAAGGGATAGATCATGGCAGCAACAGAAGGACGTTCACGCTTGCATGAGTAATCGAAATCAAGCATGCCCTGGATAGCACGAGGCTGGAGACCGTAGACGAAGCTGCGAGTCTCGGCATCGAAGGGCCGGTAAGCAGGCCTAGTAGCAGCACGACCGTTCTGGGTAGGTGCATTGTCGAAGCGGACGACTACATCGTTCGGTTGAGTGCGTTCACCGGAGGCATGAATTATTCCCACTTCAGAAGGCGTAGGCGCAGCGGCTGCTGCCGGTGCTGCCGGAGTGACTTTAGGTGAGGCAGGTGCAGTGACAGGGACGGAGGACAAAGCCTTGGGGGGCTTTATGCCGAGGGCAAGAGGGACGATCTCAGTGATGTGAGTGTCGGGACCAAAGACATGGATGGGAACACCCAGAGATTCACCTGATGAATCGAAATGTGAGTTCCTGGACTACCCGACGAATGGACGAATACATACCAAGTAACCTGATGGCCTTCAAACCCTCCTGCCAGTTGGGGCCCCCGCGACGGACGTAAATCTTGACCTAAAGGAACAAGTTGAAGTCAGGTCGTGTCCTCAGATGGCATCATGATGCAGCAAGACGTACCCCATGTGCAATTAGGCCAGCCTTGGCACCTTCCAACGCCCTGATGATACCCTTGAAGGTAGCGGCAACATTTGTAAAGTTGGCAATGCCACCTCCAATGATAAGAATCTTGCCATCGGAACGGGGAGGTGGCCGTGTGATCAAATCAACTAATAGGGGAAGAACGCAGAATTGAGTAAGCGCATTAAATAACGCTTCCGAGAGCAGACTTACGGATCGTCTTTGCGTACTCGTATGTTTGACCTTCTGACGGTGCTCCACTATATTCACCGTAGTTGGCCAGTTCGTGTGCAAAACCAGCGGCTGCGATGGCGTCTGCATACACGACAGAGGCACCGCCACCAGCAACCATGGTCCAGATGCGGGCATTAGCGTTCAGCACAGTAAGCTTGAGCGAAGCACCGGTGGAAGCATCCAATTTCTGAATATATGCTATCGGAAGGTATCACAATCGTCGGTAAACTGATCCAGATAAAGCCAATAGCCAATGCTTGCCTTCCTCTTTTGTGAGATCTCTCCCAAAAGGCGCCGGCCAAGCCATGGGTGGGCCACGATCGGCACCAACCTTGGAACCCCTGGTAGCTTGTGCAGCGGTGCCGTCGTAGACGCTGAGGTCTCTTGCGATCGCCCACTTGGGACCACAGATGAACTCGGCTGTTTGGTCGAGCTTGGCGGCCAAGTCTAGGTAGTGGATGTTGCCATCATCGAGGACGACAAGAGGGTTGATCTCGAGGTAAGCGAAGTGAAGATCTGCGTAGACGTTGTAGAGCCTGACAACGAAGTCTACCAGCGCATCTTTGCGTTTGCCTGTAAAAGAAGGCCCAATGAGAGACTCGACGTTTGCACGCGTGGGGAAGAGGTTTGTGTCGACGGGGACTTCAAGACGGGATGCATGTGCGTCGACATCGCCGACATCGACACCACCAGTAGGGGAGAAGAGGATGGTATCGGAGAAGCGGGAGGATGTGATGCAAATGTATGCCTCTGTGGATTGGGGATGGGGCAAGAAGGGTTCGACGATGAACGTGTTGAGCGTGCCCGTGACAGATTCAACCTGGGAGAGAGGTGTAAACATGTGAAGGGGTGAAACATAGCAAGGGTTGTGTGAGATGTAAAGAGAGACTTCGCGATTACGATTACGATGGGGATTACGATCGACGCACCTTTTGGGGCTTCCCCGCCCTGTCAAGGACCCATTGTTTCGCGCCCTCCCAGTCCTTGTTGAAGGCGAGCAGACCGGCCTTACCGCGGCGCTTGATGAGCTGATCTGGTTTTGCGACAAGCTTGGTCGTCTGCACCCATGCAGGGAGATGGGTATCGGGGGTGATGGCCCCGGTGTTGGGATCCCACTGGATCTGGGCAACTTTGGGCGAGGGGAAGACGAGCGGAGAGTCCTTGGAGGGAACAAAGTTGGGATGCGCGGCGGGTGCGCGTTCGAGCCAATAAGCTAGCAAGAGCTTCGCGTCGTACTCACGGATGGCTGCAAGGGCAGTGAGGAGGGTACGGGGGAGGGGGAAGACAGGACACACCTTTGGAGGACATGATGGAGGAGGGATGGAGAACGGAGGATGGCTGGCGGATGGCCTTATATTGACATGCAGACCGTATTAATTTATTTTTCGAAATGGTATCAGATCTTGTCTACGCCCCAACGTTCACACGGCCGGAAAATCAGCACAGCCACATCACACCACCCGCCCCGGGAATGCGCCAGATTTATTCCGTTTTTTGGGGACACACGTACTGTCATCGAGTGGAATGATCCCCCGGTGCTGTGTTCGACGACCCAGTCCTTTGTTGGGCCATCGGGGCAGTGGCCCATGGCACCGCCTGTCAAGTCCACCCGTTTCCCTGTGCCCGCCTCGTTCCAGCTTCCCATCTTGGCCCATCGCTCACCCCAACACGTGACTAATCGCTACCGCGTCTTCTACTATCTTTTACGTCACTACTGATGGCAGCTGTGCGTCGGTTACACATCTGAGGCTCACTTCTGAGCATAGACAGTCGAGCGCCCCCCATGCATCAAGGCGATACGCGCGCGATTCCCACACAACCTGCATCGAGACACCAACTTGGAAAACGCTCACGATCGCAATACCACACGAGATCGAGGGCCTGATGCCGGATGATAGCATTGCGCACAGCACGCTTTGATAACCTCCCACTCCCTTCCAGGTAGACAACCGTTACCAGGAACGAAGTCATATCGTGTGCCATACAAAAGCAGAGGACAGGTATTTGATCGGAAATCAATCCACCCGCACGAGCCCAAAAAAGGTCATCGCGGCAAGGGTTTGGCGCCTGGCTCCCAACAACAGCGCGCAATGTTGACGCGCAAAGATTCCAGGTCATCCGGCATACACACATCGTTGCGAGATGCTGTTTCCGGGCACCGCGGGCCTACCATCCATGCCAACAAGAATGCGCCATCCGGGGAATAACAATTCCGGATGAGCACACGTTGAACTCGTTCCATTCCATCTCGAACGGCCGTCCAGCGCCGTTCGACCAGGGGATCTCGTCTGCCCGGCGCCATCGAAAAGGAAACTGGCGGTCGGCACCCCCTACCCGCCTTTGCATCCACGTGCACACACGGGTGACCAATCTCGACGACCGCCAGCGACCGCGATTTCCGTATTTGGTTCGACGTGAGGTGGTGAGTGAGAACCTCACCAGCATACCGTACGCAATCACCATGAATCGGTCAATTCGGAACGTTCTACCTCCGGTGAGCGTCTTTATTACCGGTCTAATATTATCATAACTGCACCACCTTCCAACTGGGGGATATCAATCTGCGTTTCAGTACTTGTCCGGGCCGTTCGGGTCAATTCTCTCCGGGGCTATGCATGCCGAAGACTGAACGACTCGTCATAGTCAACACGACGTGTGATAACTGAGCCAACTAGTCTGCGGAATGCACTGGTCTAGTCCAGGGTCGTTGCAAAGCTCGGTCTGCAAGTGCTGCAACTGAACTGCTCATCATGCAGTCGTAAAGAGGCACAGTACATTGCGCCATGCACGTCATCAGATAGAGGTCCTGTACGTGCCTTTGCTTTGCACTTTTCCTTGGATCGCGTCGTGGCGACCACTGGAACCTTGAGTCAGAGAAGATTCACTTCCCTAGGTCATCTTTACCTTGTACCTGATCATATTTGAGTCTGGTTTGAACACGAAAAGGGCAAGATGCAAACCCAACCGGATACAGAAACAAGGTGGCTATATCCAACACGGCTGCCGCCACCCGTCTGATCCATCGCGTAGAGTGCATAAACCCAGTCCGAGTCTTAGGAATACACACTATTACACAGGTCCAGTACGTCACTGATTTAGGCGTCCCTCACAAACACCGCGGCGGCACCCATCCCGGTGCCGATACACATCGAGGTCACCAGGACCTAGCGGAGTAATTCGTCCATCAACAGGTCTACAGTTTTATCCATACATGCAACTCACCTTGCCATTCCTTCGATGTAGCTCGTTCAGACCTGTCGCGACCTGTCGAGCGCCCGTGCAACGTAATCATCACGCAGAATGATCAGTGTGGCTGTGGCAAACAGAAATAGAAAGACTCATCTAGAGGATGTCCAAATGCGATCGCTCCTCCGTTGACGTTGACTTTCTCGGGGTCGAGTCCGAGCTTTTGGATGCAATAGACGTATTGGGAGGCAAACGCTTCGTTGATCTAGAAGGAAAATAAAGTCAGCGTCCCAACTCACCGGCGCAACTCCCTCGCATTCCGGGATCACGTGCCTCGAACAAGTCTACGTCCGATACATTGATGCCTGCGTGCTTGAGCACCATCGGAATCGCGTACGCAGGCCCGATACCCATTACCCGGGGCGGCACACCTGCACAACGAACATCATCCACGGTCAGCAATGTCGTACCCCTCACTGCCATTCAACACTTCGTTGTCACATACCCACTACTGCTGTGCTGATGTGCTTTCCAAGAATGGTCAATCCGAGGGCTTCGGCCTTGCGTCGAGTCATCAACAGAACCGCCGCCGCCCCGTCCGTTATCTGACTGGCATTCCCACCGGTCGTCTTCCCCTGTCCCCATTGCGGAAACGCTGAACGAATCTTGAGTAAACTCTCCTGGGTCGTACCATACCTGACCCCGTCGTCCTTGGTCACCGTCACACGCCGCCGGGATGTGGCACCAGTCGCAGAGTCCTTCTCATTGACAAACACGGTGAACGGGACGATTTCGTTGGCAAAGTAACCAGACTTCTGGGCATGCTCGGCGCGCTGGAAAGATTGCGCTGCAAACGTGTCCATGATGTCACGTGAGATGTTGTAGTCCTCGGCCACGTTCTCGCTCGTCCAGCCCATCGGGTAGGTGGAGTCTTTCGCTGCCGGGTCAGCGTTGACGTTCTCTGACTGCGGCGGGGCGCCGTTGTCCGGGCTAAGAAAATGAGAAAACGGGAAGAAATGAACGAAAGCAGTTCAGACGTACTTTTGACTCATGGATTCGACACCGACAGCAAGCCCGATTTCGATTTGACCAGACCGGATTTGGTTGGCGATCACAGTCACGGCCATGAGTCCGCTCGAACAAAAGCGATTGACCACTTGGATAGGGACGCTCTCGGGGAAACCGGCTGCGAGGGCGGCGCCACGGGCATGGTAGACCGGGGTGGGCGTCAGGACGGTGCCCACACAAATGTCGCCTACGCTCGCGGGGTCGACGTGGGAGCGGGCGATGACTTGCTAGGGTGGTTGGCAGACATGTCTAGCGCTGGCTCGCATGCGAGGACACACTTGCCTTGAATATTTCGAGCATGAGATCGTCGATGCTGTGTGGGGTGGAACGTTGAGTGCGCCATGCGTATGTCTGATGATGGGGAGGATACTTGCGGGGTGTCTTTGAGAGCACCTTTCTTGGCCTTTGTCAAGGGTGAGCGTATGGCGGTCGTGATAACTACATCGTCGGGGCGTTTCTCCTGGAGAGCTGCGACGCCAGAGGGCGGGTAAAAGTGGGACGAGATTTGCTTGAGACGTTGCATGGTCGTCGACGGCAAGTGTCGGCGTGAAACCGATTGCTGGATGACCCGGCCGTCCAGTACTTATTAGGACCCGGCAAAACCCGGGCCGAGGCAAGGTCCAAACACAACGCCGAACGGATCACTTGACATTGGCCCTCACGCTCTTTTCTCTGGTATACATACACTCCCCAAAAGCTTTGTATGAGGTTCATGATCAAAGCCGCGCCTTCGGGAACAGACTTTGCAAACACAGACGCTCAGCTTCGACTTTTCCATCGTCCCGTGCCAGTGTTTCCCTCGTGAAACCCGGATATCCGTGCTCGATTTCTTGCTTAATTCCCTGGGTGTACGCCACGACTCCTCCAAGGTAATTATATGCCTCCTGTCTCTTTCCCGGTATGTTCGTGCCCATGTACCAGCTGCCCACCTTCGAAAACAACGTGACAATTCATTGATGTGCTTCTTGAATGTCAGCGCAGCAGGTATGTCATGCTTACTAGGTTGTCACACCGTCTTTCCAGTGTTCTTGAATGGTTTTGCCTTTCAGTCCACGGAGGTCAATGTCGTCGAACCCGCCAACATAGCTGTCGAATCCTGTGTCGTTCAGACAGTTATCTTGTCGTCCTCATGGGATCCATTTGCGCACCTATCGCAAATATGAGAACGTCAAACTTGTATTCCTCGGTGGCTGTCTTGAGCTCGTTCTCCTTTATCTCCAGGGTGGGTGTCGCATTCAAGTCAACGAGGTCGACATTGTCTTGATTGAATATCTCGTAGAAGTGTTGATCTAGGGACTGCCATTTGGGTGCGATAGGATGGGGCGGTACCTCCGGTGCTAACAAGGCACTTTTTCTGGGTCCTTGATGTGTTTGCCGACATTTTTTCTCCAGAATGCATACGCCACTCTGTTGCTGTCCCTGTCAGCGGGGACGTCCCGGTGATTGTTCACAACATGGTTGTGTCAGAAACGCCAACGGGTAGCGCAGGACGTACCCGAAAAGTTGAACCCTCCTAGTTTCCAATCCTCTCAAAGTTCGCTTCTCGGTCGCCGAATAGGCTTGCTCAAGGCCCCGGTAAAGGCCATGCACAACTTCTTGTACAGTTCGTCGTACACGGGTTGAAATGGTTTTGTATCTGATCATTTACACTATATTGACCCGTCGGCAGTGCCATGTTTGGAGTCCGCTGAAAGACGGTCAGGTGGGCCACCTGCTCAGTCTCTCAGTCTGCTTGCGGTCGGCATGGACTATGATGCGGCGCACCTGCGGTCCGAGCTCTTGAGTCACCTGCACGCCGCTCGCACTCGTACCAATGACACCAACCCGCTTTCCCACCATATCAAGGCCTCTTTGGGCCACCGGCTTATGTGACACCATGGTCCTTTGAACGTCTGGAGTCCTTTGACGTTGGGTAAGCAGGGCCTGAAAGAGACGCCCCATGCGGCTCTGTCATCGGTGATGGCGCACGAACGGTACTGTGCGCCCTCACCATACAGAGGTTCAGATGACGTGCCGAAGCCTCGTAGCTTTCCTTTCCCTCGGTGGCGACGTGCCAGGGATGCATCCGATCATCCCAATGGGCTTGCTTCATCAGTGTCAAACCGGCAGTGTGGGCGCAGACCCATTCTGTCCCCCACGTATCTGAAATATTTGAGAGGCGAAAAGACATGTCGAACCGGGTACTTTACTACATGGGGTGCAATTATGTCCGCTTGCAACTCGTGCCATGATGGGAATTTTTCTGACCATGCCCACTCTTTCCACAGTTCGGGAAGGAGCAATAGACGGGGATGTGACTGCCCACACGTGCACCGGGGTATCTGTTCCAGTACCATACCCCTCCCAATTCGGAACTTGCCTCGGTCACGGTGCAACGCAGCCCGAGCTGACGCGGCTGAATAGACTGACCGATGCCACTAATGCCAGCACCAACGATGATGACGTCGTACCGCTCTTTTTGCGCCATCGT
This sequence comes from Boletellus aff. emodensis, assembly GCA_038093915.1. Classification (NCBI taxonomy): domain Eukaryota; kingdom Fungi; phylum Basidiomycota; class Agaricomycetes; order Boletales; family Boletaceae; genus Boletellus; species Boletellus aff. emodensis. The sequence goes on from JBBPTA010000045.1 coordinate 43,017, forward strand.
CGGACTTGAGTGCGGGGTCAAGTGTAGTGGTTTCGATGCGGCGTCTGACTCTGGCTGCGGGCGCGGGGCAACTGATGGACCGTGCTTCCATGCTCAGGTGATAACGTACATTTATATGCACATGCCCCAAACGTCCGGGCTGCTGTCATGTTTCATGGCCACGTCTCGCGCTTTCGCATGGGAACTGACACTCCGCGACGGTCTCCCACCTTTTCCGCATCCGGGAGCCGCTGAAAGTGTTTTACCGGCTGCTTCGCCGTTATCGCAAAGCCTGAGCGCCTTCGTGTCGGGGCGGGCACGAAGCCGATCATCATCCCGACCGTATGCGCCAGGTCGATACACCGCGTCGCAAATTGTGCTGATTGGCGTGCAGTCATGGACTCGCGACAGCTGAGAGCAAATCCGCTGGTGCTTACCTTGTCGCCATTAATAGTAGATTAGGAGGGGCTTCGAAAAACTGGTTAGGTTGAGACTGTCTTTCAGGCGATAATGTGAAACTGCAAGTACTTAGGTAGTAATGCTTGATCTCTCCAGGCCCGTGGCCCGCTAGCTACATTTGCAGTTGCCAATTACCATCAACTAGCATATTACACAGCCACCACCAGTGTCACGGCTTGCAAGTTCCACCATCCGTTTATTGGCTTCCGCGATCTGCCGTTCTAATTCTTGCTGCCTCCGGGAAGTCTCCCTCCTGTATTCTATCTCGAGTTCGTGAGCCCTGGACGCTTGAGCCTGCATATCGCGGCGCTCCTCTGCCATATGATCTATCAGAAGCGAGAGGTGCGCTGATTCGTTGCTTCTTTGTCTCTCTTGTTCCTCGCGCTGTTCCTCGAGCGTCCTCTCCAATGCTGCTCGGTCGGCTTCTATGCGCGCTATCTTCCCCTCAAGGACCTTGCGCTCCTCTTCCAACTCGGCTCTCAACGCAAGATCGTGAGCCTTGGCCGCCTGTTCCATCTCTTTCCGTAAATTAGCCATCTCCCGCTCGTGCCTCTTTTGCATCTCTTGCATCTCTGCCGTAAGTACCTTGCCGGCGGCCGTCTCCCCTAGTTTCTTGCCCTCCCGCACCTCTTCCTGGATCTTCATTGTCACCGCCTCGAGGGGGACCAGCTCCGACATGATCTTGCGGGCAGACTCGAGCGTGTTTGCATGACGGCGCATCTGTGCTCCAGCGTCAATCAGAGCTTTGAACGCCCCACCCTTGAGGTCCGCCTCTCGACGGTTTCCTTCCTCCTCGCTGACGCGGCCCCAGTTCGTGGTAACGATCCGCACGTTCCCGAGGTTCTCTTCTCCACAGAGCGAGTAGAACATCCGGAGGTTCTTTCGCGAAACGCCCCCGACACGCGGGTCCGAGATGCGGTGCACATAAATGATTCCGTTGAGCTTTCGCCTTTCGCTGTCGATTCCGGGTGATCAGAAGGGGGCGAGCACAAGAAGACAGGCCTACTCACCCGCTCTCTGGCTCCAAGTAGTCCACAATTTTTTGTAGAATATCGGTGTCGGTCACACCCTCCCTGGAGTCGTCGAACCCAGGGGTGTCGATCAACACGACGGGGCGGCCTGTCGCCTGATCGACATAGCCAGACGTCAAGATTTCGAATGTCTCTGATTCTTGGTTGTGACCGATACGAATTTTTTCGTCGTTTGTAAGGAGCTTGATGAACTGCGTGCGACGAATATGAGTTTCTGTCAGGGTAAGCCTCGTTGATACTTACCGTAGACTTGCCTGGAGGACGGACGGGGTGAAGGGTGCATTAGGTTAGCATTGATCCCAACCATACTGCTACCAAGACCAATACGTACCCGTGCCAGTTGCACCCATGACCCTATGGCAGTTATGTTAGCTCGAGCGGCTACATCATACGTCGAGAGGTGGAACATACGCGAAGACGGACGGGAGCATTTGTCGGTGAGCGGTGTTCACCATTGCTGGAATGAGTTCAGAGGGATGCTTCTGGGGGGTCCAGTGAGAACGTACTTTTTATTTCTCGAGCGAAATCGTGAGGCTGCCAAACACGGCGCAGTGGAAAGCGCTCATCGCCCAAGAGATCACATCGCACCCCTGGGCGTGAGCCAACGTGGTTGATAAGCCCGCTAGCACCCTCGAGTGAAACACCTCATGGATGATGCGGCGTGTTGATGCGGGTGGCGGTTGCAGGACTCTGGAACGCAACGTTTTGTGGGCATGCTGTAGAACCGTCATTGCCTCGATATGAAATCCGTCGCCATTCATTACGGGATTCAGATGGCACCGGCGATGGGCTCCAATACGTAGCCAGCCACAATGAACTGGATCCCTGTCTGCGAGGGAAGCAGCGGCCACTCCTGCTTAGGTTCGGTGAAAGGCGAGGCTTAACCTATGGATTTAAGTCAAGCCGTGCGCACCGATCACCGGGGCTTTGAACCTACCGATCTTTTCCGTATTATTGAAAGTGACGTCCGCGAGCGAGCAGTAACTGAGAGGACACTGTGAAGCCCGCCGACGCCCCGCGAACGAAAAAGAACACTCATGGACAATACTACATGTTGATGCCACGGGTCGCGGGGTTCTGGAATGCAACATTTTGTGAATATGCTGTCAAGATGGCTGGGGCACAGGGGACAACTGATCAGTGTCGATAAGCAGCGAAGGCCGCTGGCGCCCCGCGAACGAAGCACCCTCTTTGATGACACCTCGCATTGATGGTGGGCACAGTAGTCCAGAAACAGGGTTGTGTGAGCATGCTCACTGCCACGATATGTTCGAATGATCCCCGCCATCCGAGTCCATTATATGATCGAGATCGTATGGGTCGTGGGATTACGGTAACGCAACAAGAGATCCGTTACATTCTGTAGCAGTGGTGACTGACGACCAGGCTCGATTGAAAGGTGCTCAGATGACTTGCGCATGCCGTTGGCACGGGTGTGTGGGAAAGTTTCATGATGGCAAGCGTCACTTGATCATGTCCGGCTCCACTCCATGTTCAGTCACAGAAGTCCAGGACAAACTATTTTTTTAACCACAGCGGGAGGTCCGGTCGACGGGTGAGTGACTTGTACCAAGTATTAACGCCACTCAGCGCCAAGCCAGCTGCCTCGTTCTTGCCACGACATCGCCTGTTATGTCCTGAGCGCACCAGGTTGCCACCCCATTTGATGTGATGTGGCCTATTGCGATCATTGGACGATAGGTGTCGTACGCGACGCCGCCCTGGGTTGTGAAATAAAAGTGCGTTCTAGCGAGCATTCACCTCAAGCCTTCACTACCATTCGTTGCGCTTCAGGATAGCCGTTCCCGATGGCATCCATGGAACAGTTATCTGATCAAGAAGAATCTGGTTCCGTCATTGTGTATGCGCGCTCTGTCACTTGTGGTAGCCCTAGTTGACCCTAAATAAACCCTGCAGAATCATGGGCGCGACCGGAACAGGTACGTTTACATTGACCATAATGTCTTCCTGTTCCAACTGGTCGGTTCGTGTGGCAGGAAAATCGACGGTAAATGCATTCGAGGTTCACAGACGCATTCTCACGTTTCGTGGTATTCAGTTCATCAATCTTCTTACCAACGACGATAATGTTCACGTTGGTCACAACCAAGAATCCGAGACATTCGGAGTTCAGTCGGCCCACTATGTCGATCAGCAGACTGGTTGGTCTGTCGCCCTCATCGACACCCCCGGCTTCGATGACTCTCGGGAGGGCGTAACTGACACGGACATTCTCGAAAAAATTGTCAGATTTTTTGAGCCACAGAGTGGGTAAGTACGTTTCGATGAGCTTGGATTCCCCCGTCCTTATCACCCGAACCGAACATCTAGCAAGAGGATAAACGTCAACGGTATTATTTACATGCACCGCATCTCGGATCCGCGAGTCGGTGGTGGGTCACGAAAGAACATCAAATTGTTCCGCGCGCTCTGCGGGGATGCGATCCTTGGGAACGTACGCATCGTCACTACGAATTGGGGCCGTGTCACCGAGGAGGAGGGAGATCACCGGGAGGCGGATCTCAAGAGTGGGGCTTTCAAAGCTCTGATCGATGCTGGGGCACAGATGCGTCGCCATGCTAACACTCTTGAATCTGCTCGCCAGATCATGTCGGAGCTTACCCCTCTTGAGGCAGTAACGATGAAGATCCAGGAGGAGGTGCGAGCTGGCAAGAAGCTGTCAGACACGGCGGCCGGTATGGTGCTCACTGCAGAAATGCGAGAGGCGCAAAAGAAACACGAACGAGAGTTGGCTGATCTGAAGAGGGAGATGAAGGATGCCGAGGAGAATGAGAATCGTGCTTTGATAGCCGAGTTGGAGCAAGAGCGCAAGATTCTGGAGGACCAGGTGGAACGTGCCAATGCCGATCGGAAGAGACTGGAGGCCACCCTCGGCGTCGGTTTGGTGGTCGAGCAGAGTGGTAAATCGAAGGAAATCGTTCCGCTGCGTGAGCAGGGAAAGGAGAGCCCCAAGGCCCCACCAGCTCTCCA
>JBBPTA010000046.1:20580-40246 GCA_038093915.1 Boletellus aff. emodensis
CGCAAGCGCCTGGATCGCGGTGGGGGTGGCATCTTGGCCCAGCGTCTCCTTGACGCTCTGCAACAGGCCGGGGAGCAGTGGAGGCGAGGCAAAGTCGCTCGGAACAGTGTCCGTGAGAGATGGCGTGGAAAGATCAAATTGTTCGCTCAAGGAGGTCGAGCGCTGGGAGACCAGTTGCTTCGGTTGTTTGCCACGATGGGGGGCGGCATCTCGCACAAAGGACGGACGGGGAGCAGACGCGACGTGGAGTGACCCGAGCTTTTTTGCTCTGCCCGTGGGTTGCAATGACTTTGCAAGGCGGCTTTTCGACGAAGGAACTATGCACATTCATTGAGCACGAGAATGCGTGTCCAAGAGGACAACCGAGGATGCTCACCAGTCTTGACATTGTTCCTCCTGGGCGTCCTCCTACCGGCGACAGACAACACAGCTGTAGAATGGATACGGCGTGATGGAAAACACGTTTCCGAAAATGCCAATGCTCTGCAGAGCAGAGTGGGGGTCGTCATGAGGGCGGTCTAGTCCCTAGGGAATAGGCTCATGGCAAACTTTTGGCTCCGCGAGTCAAGACTCCACACATTCCTAATCGAGATGATGTAACTTTCTTCCCAACTTCCAGACACCAGTCACGCGAGTGCCTGTTGGCCATTCCCCCCTCCGCCAGTAATTGTGAACAGCTATTCCTCAGATTTATAGAACGACATATCTGGATTTGCGAGTTCAGGTTGCTCTCGAACATATTCCAAGTTTTTGTACCGTGACAAGGTCCGAGTCGCACGGTTACATGAAGTAGGCCGGGGTGAACAAAAAGCAACGCGGACCCACAGGCGAACAAGTGGTTGGACGACACTGGGTAGCCATACCCCCGATCACTGGCCGCGAAGTCAAGACGTGGATAAAGCACCCACGACCAGTGCGTTAAGTGTCCGACACTGCCATGATGTTCGTACCCGTGCCGGTGTCCACCAGCAACATGCCAGCAGTTTTCCTGTGGTCAACGACTGGACCCAAAGGCTCGCTCCCGCTCCGCATGGCAGTGGCACTCCTTCAAACCAGTCTAGAGCAACAAAGGCAGTTCGTGGCTTGCGGGTGATCGCATGCGGTACCCACGTTGCTTTTGGATTCGCGAGCAGAGCCTGACGGTGGCTCTCGAGCTCGGACTCCCGCTCCTCCTTCCCCGCAACACTGACGGCTGAAACATTATCCACTCTCGCCGTACGATCGGAGGCCAAGCTCTGCGCTCCAAACCCAAAACCAGGGTGATCCAGCTCGCACAAAGGAATAAACAAACACTTTACTTCCAAAGACAATTGTGCGTGCTTTCGTGTGCCCCCGTCCCTCTTTACCTTTATTTCTCCTCTATATTCCACACTGCGAGGTATCGAACGACTAACACACGTTGCCCTTTGCTGCTTGCCAAGCCTCCAAGCCTCGGCTTTGGCGTCGTTGTGCCGGCCGCGACTTGGCATGGGACTCCTCCCACATATCCATCGCCTGTCAGCGGAAATTCTTATAGACAAAATGTTTGACCGCTAATTCTGATCGCCACAATGTTCAACCCATCGGAGAAACAGAAACAGCGGACAAGAAATCGGAAGAACAATTACACTCGGCTAGGGACGCTCGCGTCAAACGTCATCATTCTTTCCAAGGTCGCTCGTGCCCTATTCGGGGGCGCACATGCTCCACATTAAACGTCGGGGACGTAAATGGCTCTTAGTCATCGGACGGTTTGACATATATACAAACTGGCGTATGAACCCCAACGTCTGTTTTTCTTTTGAATGCTTTCTGCCCTCGTATCCAGAGGAGACCGAACAGATCAATACAAGGTGTTAAAGAACGCAACGTAAATAAGCAATTGCGTTGTCATATTCATATTCTAACTCTGCCCGCAAATATATTAGCATATAGAATCCTCATCAAGCAACGTTGATCAACGTTACACGATAATCGAGAAGCAAGGGATGTCGTTAGAGCCGGACGGTCTGTCAGCGGTTTTCTGTCGACGCGTTTTCTAGACATGGATTCTCCATGTCTACCACGACGCATCGACGCATATTTCAGCATGAACGGTTTGCTCTGGGCGGAATCCCCATCCAGAGCACTGACATGCCCAGGTAGGGAAGCATTCAACTGTTCAGGCTACCCCCCCAATCCACCTCACCTTTACTCAGAGATTCGCACTCATCCTCGTGGGGCCACTCCCTGCATTGTCTTTCTCTTCTCTAGGGCGTTTCGTTGCATTACCCCGTAGGCGCGCAGATGAGACGATTCAGGGAGACTTGACGTACGGTCCCCACCCAACCTCAGCGCACCGATCACGTACCCGGTCTCGCCTATTCTGGTCCCATACCTTCCTTTTTTTTAGTACCCGAGCGACCTTGTTCTCCTCCGGGGATACGACCATGTATTGGAGGCAGGAGAAGCACGATCGAAGGGCTCGCTTGAGTCGACTGCACAAAGACACTCGATTTCCGATGTGCATTATTCCTCATAAAGAGACCGCGTAAACATGTCTTCCTGGTTGCACCAACGAATCCACCATGTTTTTACTTTACTTTATTTTATTTTAAATCAACGTTTGTCCGGGCGTGGATGCAGGCAGGTTCGGCGACGGATAGAGGACGGCAAGGTACCACGGGGACAATAGACCGATCAGCACGGAGGCTGACGTTCAGTGCGAACACGAACCATCAGCATTGGGAGCACCGCACACAGGCACGACACCGAAGAAAAAAAGAAAAAGAAAAAAGAAACAAGGGACGCATGGACACCACGACCCTATCAATGGAGCCGCAGTCGTCAAAAGGCGCCGCGCGACTGGCTGCATGGCGTCACTTTATGCACGCACGCAAATGGCAAGTTCACCCCCTGGTTTGTCCAGAGAGTCGAGATCCGACCCAGCCGGCCGAGTTCACGGTCACCGTGCGTTCCTCCCCAGCTCCACCCTCTCCCTTCCGCCAGCTGCCATCCGGTGCTGCTGCTGATCCTGTTGGTGGTGGTGGTGGTGGTGGTGGTGGCACGCCCTGGCACCGCCCGAACGGAACCAAATCCGGCTGGATCTTTGTTTGGAGCGGAATGATAAAACGATCGTGTCGCATGGGCGTGCTGATTACAGACGGATGGTGGAGCTCGTCGCAGGCGGCAGTGCGGAACTCAAAGAGACCGATGTTCCCCCCTTTGTAGAGCGTGAGGCTCGTCGTCCACGAACGTTGTTGGCCGTAGTCCTGTGTAAAGAACAATTTTGCTAGGGAAAAAATTTGTTAGCTGCTTCATTTCCGCGAGCCATCATCACCACCGTCGGTGGTGAAATAAACATGTCGGACCTCTCCCTCCTCGCCTCGACCCGAGTGCGGTCAACGGACAGCGGGTGACGAGCTAACGGGAACGAACAGCCTGACGGGGAACATTTTTGTCCCCTTCTCTCCATAGTTCTCGGTTGGAAATCCGGCTGGGAACGCGCATTCCAGTCCAGGTTTAAGGGGTGGCTTCCATTAATTGAAGGAAGCCTACTGCGTCCAAGCGTTCAATGTATATGTCGAAACCTCAAGGAAGTCTCAAGGTGACCGCGGAAGAACGATTGCCCGGTCGACATCAAAGGAAATTACGAAGGCCAGAGAGGTACTGTTACGCCGTGCGTCCATACATTCGGTTAGAACCTGTCATCAAAATGAAGGCGTCAGCTGCTTCTAGAGACAGATCGGTGGCAGCCTGCAAGGCAGGAGACCACCCTAACCTCGTCTTCCCTTGACGGATTCATCGCACGACCCGGAGATGAACGTGATAGTTGGGCAGCTCCCCTGGGGCGAACGAGTTGAGAGACGTCAGTAGGTAATCAATCTTACAGCTGTGAGCTCAACTGCGTCAGGGCATCAAGTTACGCGCCGTAGTAGAAAATAGAAGGCATTCATAGGTGGCGCAATTTATGCTGACATCCAAGTGGTCATCAAAAGGGGATGGGGGAGGGGAGGCAGCAGACAACTGCGCAGGTGATGAATGCATAATGAGGTTCTCTCAGCACCATGAATTCGGCGCGCAGTGTTCCAGGCAGGGGTGCGGGTCACCCTAGACGGTGCCCGTGAGATGAACTAGCGGCGCACGGCGATCTTTGGGGGCCGCCGCACCAACGAGCATCACGGTGATGACCCGAGGACACCCCCGGACTACAGTCGGCGGTCACATCTGTAACCACCAGTTTTGATCTGTTACACAGCCAATGGGAATAAATATTAGTGACACGCTCCCATCCAGATTAGTACCTGGCCTGGCCGACATTCGATCCGACGGCCCAAATCCGGCCGTTACCAGATGGGATAAACCTTGTCTCACAGCACCCTGTCGAGACCCAAGGTCGTTATCCACATGGCGTACGCCATGCAGCACTATGCGGGCTGCAAAATAAATTACGTGTTATTGGGATGGCGTTATCTATGTATGGGAGAGCACGTCGTGAAAGGGTTCTTGCCATATTACCCAAATACGTCCCAGGGTAGCGGACCCTGGTATAGTTCCTTGGGATCGTCCGGGCACCACTCGAGTAAACCACGCAGTTCCGGCGCGGATGCGTGGTAGGAGTGAAATCGTATGAACGGATTCCTATCCCGCCTTTTGGCAAGCAGAAAGTTGTGACAGCCATACATGTCAAGCGTATACGGCTGGTAGCCATTCTTGAGCTGTATGGGATCGCAGGAGCAGCAGCAGCATTTCTCGGAATTAGTGTGAAGTCCTAGGATGGATCGTGTTTCGAAACCCTTACCTCGCCTTCGCGAGCCTTGATGGCTTCGTCATCTGTGGCGAGAGGTTCGAGCCCAACATACTCAAACAACTGAGCAGGGAACCTAATCGCCGCGCGATGTAGATCTTCGAACCGCCGCCGCTTCATCTCATAGCCAACCACGGTAATTTGAGACGGGTATCTTCCGGTGACCTCATGAAACCGTGCGATGGAGAACAATATGTTTTGATACGAATCAAGGGCGTACGTTTCCGTCGTGGCTCGAGGAAATGGGGTATCCACGCCGAGCGTCACGCCGGCACGAAAGAGATCCAAGCTCTGCGCGAGTCGCATGTACGACTCGGCTTCCGTCGTCGTCGATTGAGGCCTGGTCTGGCCGCTGCGGGAAAAGATAACCCCAGATAGGTATTTGACCAATGAGCGTTCTTGTCTGATCGGAACGTGAACATGTCACACGGTAGCCCTCACCCACTGAACACGAGCAACGAACGGTCGTCTCCCAACGCGAGGCGGACCCTGTGAAGGTTTCAAAAACGGGTTCCAAACGTCGGTTCGGCCTCCGACTCGACGATCGCTCGTGGAGGGCCCGAAAAAGGGAAGCAAGTAGCACTAGACGTACCCTTGGTTGATATGATCGACAAAGGCGGACACCCTCCCACCGCCGCGCTGGTATGCTTCCAGCGTCCACAACGTCTCGTCGAGCGCCTCCTCTGGCTTTGAACCTGACCAGATTGCGTGTCCAGGCACGATGATGAGGTGCGAGAGCCGCGCCAACGTTTCGTCGCGTCGTATCGTGGCGAGAATGCTACCCGGCGGCGCATAGCCTATGCCACCCTCCGTCGACAATAGCGATGAAAACGACGACGATGGTGATGGTGATGAAAAGATGAAAGCAAGGTTGTAGATGAAGGATATGCAGCCAAACGCGGCCAGAAGCAACACGGCCAGGTTGGTCAATCGCGAGCGTCCGCCGAGTGACCGGAGCGCGGGACGATAGTCGAACGTGCGTGAGCGGCCGCTCATGGCGTTGTAGTGGACGGCGCCGCGCCGGGAAGACGGGCCAGAGCCCAGGACTGGTGTTGGGAGCATCGCGAGGACGGGGACAGCGACGCGCAGTTCCAAGCGAGTTTCGTAGTCTCTTACTTAACGACCTTGAGCCACCATCTCCCCGAAAGAGGAAGCCAGTCCGGCCAGCTCGCGGGAGAAGGGCCCCGAGCACCTTCACCCCGAATCAAAGTCCAACGTTGACCCGTTCTGGGTCGGCTCAGCAGCAATGGACCCACTTTTGAATGTGAGTTTCACATCTCCGACCCGTCCGTCCGTCCACCTCGCCCGGATCATACAGTCATTCATCCACTCCTGCCTCCGATTAGCAGTATTTACACCGATAGTCGCGTGTATAAAAGGACTCGTTGAATGCTGAATAAAGGCCCCCTGGGAATGCTGCACGTCTTCCTTATCTTATTTCTGCTTTTCTCCCACCGGGATACCTGCCAGTCATTGAGTAAGTCCGCCTTTCCCACTCGGTACATCCTCCAACTCGTGCCCACTCGTGGGTGGCTGTGAGTTCCCTCGTACAGCTTTCCAGACGCGTAAAGGTCATATATCGTGGGTTCATGGGTAAGTCAACGGCACCGTCCACGCCACAAGGCGGGGAAAACATGACGATCCTATTTTGGTACGTCAAACACTATGCTCACAGATACTTGGTAGTTTCTACAACCTATGGGTAGCAAGGGAGAGAAAAGAAGGAAAGAAAAAGGAGACGGGAAGGGAAGGGAAGGGAAGGGAAGGAGAAAAAACAGACGTGATGTTTTTAGGGTATTCATGCAGGGTCTATCACCTGACGCCGCGCAATGTGCGCCCCGTTCCACTGAAGAGCATCGACAGCACATTCCGTATACGTCCCTCGGTATCTTTGGTCATCAGTGCCTGCTCGCCGTGCGATCAGCTACAACCCCCACGAGCGGAAACGATCGAATCACAGCGTACCGAACCTCGATAGCGCTTCGAACGTATCGCCCTCCAGAGGGGCCACAGGCCAGTGGTGGCTGGGGAGAACGCCACCCATCCTAGAGGACTTCTCGCCTGAGAGAAAAGAAGGTGGGTCAAACGACTATGGGCTGGGCAATAACCGACCCTTACAATTTCGCCCGTAATAATCTCCGTCGAGAGCGTCAACGAACGTGAGGTGAAACTGACTGCCGAAGTGACTCTCCCGTGGTGCACGCCTTGCATTTCCATATGCCTGATATGGACCTGCGGTTCTGACACGACTTCTGCCATGAGCAGACGACGAATCAAAGACATCTGACAGCAAAACAAATTTCAGACACGAGTTTCAAAAAAAAAAAAAAGTACGAGTGACGACAGGAACCGGGGACCGACTTACAATGATGCGGTTCCTCTGTCAAATGCTGCTGTTTGAAATTATGAATCGTTCCAGAAAACGAGGGCATAGCATGATCCTGTGCATATCTGTGACGTTGAAAATGGAGGTGTTCCTTGGAGATTACGTCGTGCACCTGTTGAGAAGCAGCAACAGACGACGGTCCATAATATATCGATTCTCCGGAAGCGAACGGATGTTGGGCTTCTACTGCGCCTTGAGGGGTAAACGGTGTTGGGTCATCTACAGCGGAAATGGGGGAAGGAACGACCGGATCGTTTGGTGAATGTGAATGGTCAGGAGAAACGGGTGTGTTATTATAACTTGGGTATACGATATATGGGTCGAGAAGATCTCCCGAAAAGAGCGTCGAGTAAGGGCCTTGAGGCGGAACGGAGTCTGGGGATCCTGTGTCGCTCGCTGAGCCCGAACGAAAGCAATCTGACGATGAGCGTGCCGACACTGCGTCCGAACTCGCACTGGACGGTGCGACTGCCCAGTGACTGTCTCCCTCGGCCTGTTGATCGACTGGCACATGATCCGCGGGAACATAGGGTTTCGGAGACGGCGAGGACGAGTGAGGTGGTGTAGAGATCAACAGCGGTGCCGGATCTTCAGAGTCCGAAGTTCGCTCCACAGGCGTGGCTGCCACTGTTGGCACTATTCCCATTCCGGCGGACGACCTAGAGGAGCGACCGACAAACACGCATTCTTTCCCACGTGCCTGGCATTTGCTGCATGGCCGCTGCAAATCACACTTCACTTTGGAGTCCGCACAAGCCTGGCACGACCTCCGCCTCGTGCGGTTGGCATGGGACCTAGAATCACGGGTGAGATCGAGTAGCGGAAAAACGGGGCGCGCGAGTGATGGGAGGAGACCGGAGAAAAAAAAAAGACGAGACACCTACGAATCACCACATGTTTTCTTATGTCGGGTCAACAAATCGCTGCGCGTGAACTGCGCATCACAGGTCTGTTAGGGTCCCAGTCCTTAATATGCAGGATCGAAACAAATATGTTGTGGCGTGCTTACATCACATCGATGCGACCTGTCTCCAGTGTCTGGTGGCGCGTGCTGTGAGGGTCTGGCGTCGCTGCTCGTGGGAGACAAGACGTACGGGTGCGCAGGTGACGATTGAGATGGGTGGTGCGGGTGAACTTGGCGGGACAGTGAGGGCACAGCTTGGTTTGGGGGAGGACGGGTATATTCCCTTTGTGCGAACGCATCTTGGATACCGCACCGTCCTTTCTGTACTCGACGACAGTGCTGGCTGGCGGCACCACAGCAGAGGACGCGGCAGGATCTGCACGATGACGGGAAGAGGTCGACCCAGAGGCCATGTTGGGAAGGAGGGGGAGAGTGTTGAGCACTCGAAGGTCAATCGGTGGACACATTCGACTCGAAGAGCTTTATACATGGGAGTGACAAGTTCTCTGGACCCTTGCCAACTCCGATGGTGAATAGCATCTGCAATGACCGAGGCAATAGTACGAACCTAAACGTGATTCCTGCGATTTGAATCTGTCTGAAATAGGCAATGATAAGAGAGACTGATCTGACGATTATTATACATCGACAACGAATTTAAAGTCAAATTGTTACCCGAGAACCTATGTTTCCATGGCCGTGTCACCGTCGAGTCCGCTGCATGGCGCGATCACTGCGTGGTCGTTCGCCGACAACACGCGCCCTTGTGAAGCTGAACGTTGATTCATGAGCTGCTGACCAATGTGAGATCTTCCACAACTTTAAACGCCGCGTGTGAGACTCTGAGAGCAACAGAAAACAAACGGCACGAACCTGGCCCGCCCAGATTGTGGAGTGTTGCTGATCGACATGCCGGACAGTCCCGAGATCGATTTGATACCTGGCCGTCCGACGGCTCCTGAATCAAGTCCGCTGCGCACAGCCACGCAGCAGACAAATGTTGGCCCGTACGGTTACGTCTAAGTTACCAAGCATTGCCGAAATCCGACATTCATGATCCTACCAAATGCTCCACACTGCGCTTAGGTTTTCACCTTCCTCACCCTTTACGGCTGAAACTCCTGCCCAAGTGCCCACTGCACAGCTTGCTCCACGTCGTCGACCTCGTGTGTTGGGCGGTGGCTTGGCGGTCCCTGGCGAGGGTCATAAACACCGGTCCTAACCAGAATAGACTTCCAACGCGCAGCGTTCGCCCCTGCAATGTCTGATTCTGGGTTGTCTGCGTGCAAACATTAATTTGTTACCATTTCTTTACGTGACAAACCGCGACCTACCTCCAATCATATACCTGTCGGGACAGATTATGCAAATGTCAGCTACATGGCAGGAAACAACGAATTGTTTTTGTTTGTCACGAACACCGAGCCAACAGAGGATTTTTCCGACAGTTGCCCCCACAACACCTGCTCCGCGAATTTGTAAGTCGCTTCCGTGGGTTTTCCAAATTGGGTATACGGATATGGCACTCCGCTTAGCGACTGCGGGAAGACCATCTGGTCATTGTCTCTGAGGGCAGGTGAAAAAAAAAAAGACATGCACCTTGAATACAGCTTGGAAAGCCTCCCTGAACGCGCCTTGACCGATCCGAGGCCTATCAAAGTCCGATTTCCATACAAGGTCTGGATTGCAGAAAACGAGGTCGACCGCCGTTCGCGTATGATCTGGTAGGTAGGGGCCGCCCACGACGCCCCCTGATTGGATCAAATCGCACATCACTTGGATATCAAGGGCCCAGTCCCGAGGGTCATGAAATACGATTATGGCGGCGATGCGGGTGTTGGAGAAATTTGTTATCTAAATGAACACCAGATGTCACATGATTGAAAAATGATCACAGTGACAAGGAGCGGACTGGCCTTGGCTGAATCCCGCTCTTCGGCCGTAAGAGTGTGAAACGGCCACACGCTGTTACCCGTGAAAGGCAGCCAAGAGTGAAATAACGGAGGAGCGGCTTACGACTTATTCCAAGCAAGTACATCGAGGGTGGTGTAAACATGCTTGAAGCCATAGCTGTTCTCAGGATCAGAGAAATGTATTGGCACCGCAAGACGGAGAAACACATTGGGAAATCACCTTTCGGCAACCTTGCGGAGCGTGTCGCGTTTACCACCGAGCACCAACACGGGCAGATTAGCATACTTGTGCACGACACACTTTAGCACGGTATGGGCCTGAATATAACGCTCTGGATCGATCTGTGTGAAAGTTTATTTAGTGAACGGTACAAACGGGCCGTCTTGCACCGCGGATCTTACTTTGATTCCCAACTGTTGACTGAGTTTGTGGCACCGCGCCGACTCGCTCACGCCACCGCCGTTGGTTAGCTGAGGGATAATTGAGTTTGATGGAAAGCGGGAAACATGAGGTATCGTTTACTAAGAGGTAAGGTATTTTACTGCCGGAAGCGATCAAGACGCGTGAAAAACAGTGGAGTGGAAAAACAAAATAAAACATACATCCCGAGTTGGTTATTGCCGTCCAGCATCGACAATGCACGCTTGGCGGCTGGCAGGGCGTTGTCACCGCGGATAAGGACACCATCCTGAGCCACGAGAACAAATTAGTGAAACCACAACATGGTCAGGATCAACGAAAACCTGAGAATGTCACGGACGATATCAAACACGAACGCCAGCGGCGAGGCAGCCTTGTGAGCTTTTGAAACGAGAACGGAATGAGCACGAAGTGAAACAAAATAAAGGATAGCACGCGTTGTGGAGACTCACCTGTGCGATGTCGTACAAAGGAGTTGACGGGAGTGAGATTGACGTACTTTGAGCACATGCACCTCTGTGAATACAGGGTGCTCAGTTGGTGCAACATGGTTCTAGACTTCTCTGTATTGTTGCGTGAGAGTCAAGAAAAACGCGGTTTGCGACCTGCAGAATAGCTGATGAAAAGTGACAAGCAACTATCATAGGGTGAGAAGGGCCGACTTTTGGCGATGTGACTTGATACGCGCCTGGGCCCTGAAACGACTTCAGTTGAGAGTACACGTTGTATTAGAAACGCGTGGCTGCCAGCCTGTGGAGCTTGAACAGGCAGGGTCCGGCGGAATCCGATTCCAGTGCCGAGCCGGATGACTAAGCGAGATCGACACGCTGGCAACGTTGGTCTCGTCTTCAAGCAAATTAACGCGTTGATCACAAGAGATGGCTTATCTGCAGACCGACGAACCAGAAGCTCGTTGTAACTTGGCCTTTGATCTTTCCATTAGGAGCAGCACTTCCATTCCAGCATCTTGGCCCGAGGGCGGCGTTCATATGCACAGGGAAGTGATATCATGGCCACAAGACGCCTCGAAGTCGAAGACGTCGAAGTCCCATGCTAGCTCGGCTCCGTCCGAAACCGATCGTTGCAGCGGACTTGGTCGCAGTGAATGAACATTGCCGTGTTCCAATGCCCGTCGAACGGCGCCAGAGCCGGACTGGTGGTGGCGTACTGCAACGGAGCACGCCCTCCGTGATGGCTCCACCTGGTTCACCAGGCAACAGGTTCGGATGCACATCCGACCAAACCTAAGCATTGTCTCCGCGACCACGTTTAGACCGTGTGCACCACCACAAAGCCATCGGGTCCCGAGGCTATTACAGCAAATATACATCTTGCAAAGGCACTAAATTACTCCCAGGATCCAAGAACGCTAGGATGATCAGCGTCGTCTTGATTAGGCCCAATTCTCAGCAGGGCACTCTACTCGAGGTTATACTCGTGCGCGCCCACAAACCGATCTGGATTCCCGCCGCCCACACAACATCTAAGGATACTCCACCTGACGCAAATGACAGAGCTCTATCTCTGGTCGCCGTCCTTCATTCCCACCGCCGTGATGAGTTCTCGGTATCCAGTCGTCGCAGCCAACGCAATGAAGAGAACCACCAGAGCCAAGTACAGAGTGTGCACCAAGAGGACGGACGCTCCCAGGCAACACGCCAATGCGCTGAGGCGGTAGGGTTTCTTGATGCACCTTCGGGCAATATCGTAGTCGAAGCAGACCGGATATTGAGCTACTTCCTCTTCGAGCCAGTCTCGTTTACCGAGGAGATTCGAGATGCCTCTGCGGGCCGAAGTGGAGAAGCCGATATGAAACTACTGATGAAGTTTGCAGACCGTAATGCTGTCAGTCGGTAGCCCGGAGACGGTGAAACGAATCGCAAGGATCTTTGTGGGTGTTGAAATCATGTTTATAAATGCCGTTATCATCGGAGCACCGCCAATGGATAGCTTCAATCCGGCATTCTATGCATCGCCTATGCACAAGGATAGAAAGGAGCTCGACGTCTTCATAGCGCCCTGCGAGTATGGCGCCAATGTTTCACCGCCGACGGGAGAGGGGCAAGATGCAGGAGACGCAACTGTGCTCAGGATGTCGCATCATGTGGTGACGAGTCTTCCATTCCAGATGCAAGTCTTGCAGAACGTCTGACTGATACATGAAGAGAATCCCAGGGAAACGACTGGTGCGTGTACGATGGTAGTCGGTTCAACGCGAGGCGGAACGCCCGCCGCGGCCAGGGGATTGATGTGCTTAGTAGATTTGCGGGAGGAAGGGAGGGCGACTATGGAGGTTACGCAGACAGAGTGAGAGGTCACTGGAGTAGGGGCCTTGAGAATGATTTGCAGCAGACTCGGCCAAAAGGATGGTGCGCACCTGTCAGCTCGCAGCGGGGACTGTCGGCAATCGCACACGGCAACGTGCACTTTTTCATTTGAGCTGCGCGTCAATCAAGGTTGATGGAGATCGTCTGGACCCCAGACGTACGGCGAGACTCGGCGTAAGTACTTACCATGTCTCACCGAGGCCTGGTGGTGTTGAGACGGCCCGGGGAATGATGGCCTTGTCGGTCAGGACTGGCAGCGCTAACCGAGTAAGCGAGGTGCCTACGGAGGGTTACCAAATGGGATTACGGGAACGCACCCTCGAACGGGGTTGGACTATCTGCACCCAAGCTCGCCTTCACGACTGCATTTTTTCGACATTTCTGAGTCGGCGTCTCGGTGTCGCTGTCCTGCTGTAAGGCTGGCTCGGTGCACCACCGCCCTCCGCTCGTCGAGACTGTTCTTGTACTTTACCTTGAAATCTTCGAGTCTGCCCATTCCTTTCTCTCTCTTCTCTTCTCGCCCTCCCCGCCAATTCCGCGACCCATGGCCAACGCCGAACCCGATAAGACCCTCGATCAGACCGCCCCCTCGTCCAATCCCGCCCCCACACCTGCAGCGCCACCCGAGCCATCGTTGCCCAAGCCGACCGACCCAATACCCGACGGCTCCTCGATAGTAGTACCACAAGTGAACGTGAATGGCGAACCACTGCGGAGTCCTCGTCCATCGGGCACGTTCACACCCACGATTGACCCGGACAGCTCGACCTGGGGTGCCAACTTTTGGGTCACGTTGGTTGATCCACAGGTGCGTCGTTCTCATTCTCCGCGCCGTCAACGACCAGTCGAGCCCATGCCCCGTTCTTTCAAGACTACCACCACTTTCTTTGCATGTCCTGCGACCGGCCAGGTTAGCTGGGATCCCCCAATGGGTACCTTTGTGTGAGTCGTTTCTTTCCTTATTTCAAATTGTTTTTCTCAATTTTATACCATCTCCAAATCTTCCAGTCTTCCGCCCAGCGAGAATGGCGAGTGGTGGGAGCTCAGTGACGAGTCGCGCGGCGGAATACCTTATTATTATCAGACCAAGACAGGGGAGACCGTCTGGGAGCGCCCAGACGGATTCGTCATTCCCCTGACTGTCATCCAAGTAACTCGACCTCGTTATCCCCCTTCATTCCGTTTTCTCACATCAATGCATTAGCAAACAGCCCTCGGCCGTCGTCTTTCCCAGACCGGCATGCGTAGGAAAATGTCCGCTAGCAACCAGGTCATCTCGCCCGACCGCCAAGGCAGTCGCAGGGCCCGGGCGCACACCGGCGGGGTTGACAAGGATATCCGTCATGTCTCACCTCGATCTGGGGTCGCAGATCTGCAATTACGACTTTCGTATTCGTCAGCGCCTAGTTCTCCCGGTCAGGTTGCAGTAGCAACGAGTACGAGTCCTGCCAAGCGACAGCTGCAACAAACATCCCCCGTCAGACGGTCTTTTTCAACCGACCCACAGGGACAACCAAACGGGTCGAATGGTCGTCATTGGTCGAATGGACTACACTCCAGTCTTCCCCCGATTCCAGCGTCGCCGTACGCTTCAGAGCCTTCTACGCCCGCTTCTCGCAAGTCGACACCACATGATTCTCCAAAGGGCAAGCCGAGTCCCAAGGACGCGAAACTACGTCAAAATGGAGGTAGCAACGGCGCAGCGACCGATACCGAGGACGGCTCGTTATCGCGATCGAGATCGAAGTCTTCTTCATACATGCCGTATAGGTCGCCAGCACCACAAAGTTTGAATGCTGCAGTGGAGATGCTCTCGTTATCGGAGAAGAGATCGACGTCGGACCACTGTCATCCGATGACACTTGAACCTGCTGCGGCAGAGACTAAGCCACGACCAAGCACCAGCAGTTCGAGCTCGAGGACGAAGGAGAAGCGTGACGTCACACAATCACCGGCAAAGACCTTACACTCGACACATGGCGCCTTCTGGATGACGCGGAGTACATCGACGCCACCAACCGTGAATGGCAAGACTATCAGTAGCCCCATCCCCAACGAAGGTGCGTCGGATTCTATGACAAATATGGTATTCCTAAATTAGCCGGCAGAGGCTTCGTTGGACATGAGTCCACTCAAGAAGCGAACGTCTCGCAAGCCTATACCTGTCGCGGCGCCTCAGGGGCCCCCACCTTCCACCCCCACAGCGACACTTGCATCAGGGTTGGTTACCTGTGTTTCATCATTGTCAAGTCGGTTCATATATTGTCTCCCAGGACATTTCCCATCCTTCCTCATGACCTCGCTTCCGATATACAGCAATTCGTGGAATCAGATTATGCTAGACAATACTTCTCAACGCATCGCACTGGATTCATATTCCGTCGTAAAGTTCCAATGGCACAAATGATGACATGGCAGAAAACTCCCCTCTCCTCGCCTCTTCTCACACTCAATCGTCCACTGAAAACGGATGCAGTCAAGATCTTCAAGGTGATCCAGCACATCATGGGAGATCGCGAGCGGGAGAAGCCGGCCGGCATACCTGTACACAACGGGTCAACAAGTTCACTTCCTACCAGCTCGATGGGCCTCCTCGAGGAAGAACGATGGTTGTTGGGAGAGGGCCTTGCACATGGAGAGCTGAGGGACGAGATATACTGCCAGCTCATGAAGCAGCTAAGCGGCAATCCCAACGCAGAGAGCGTTTTCAAAGGATGGCAGATGCTCTGTGTATTCCTGATTGCGTTTCCCCCATCGAAAAACTTCGAGGCTTATCTTCGCTCCTTCATCCAGCAACGGGTATCCCAGTCCAAGGGTCGCGTGGATATCATGGCGAAGCACTGTTTGCGTCGGTTGTCAGTCATATCAAAAAAGGGTCCGAGGGGAAAGCCTCCATCTGTTGCCGAGATCGAGACTGCGTCTGATGCAGCGTTCAACCCCTCCACATTTGGCGAATCGTTGGATGCGGTTATGCGTCTTCAAGAACGAAATTATCCCAACGAGAAGATTCCTATCATCCTTCCATTCCTGGCAGACGGTATCCTCGCACTAGGCGGTACGAAATGCGAGGGAATCTTTCGAGTCCCGGGTGATAGCGATCTCGTTGCGGAGCTCAAGATCAGAATCGACCGGGGGTATTACACGCTCGAGAACGTCGATGACCCACACGTGCTGGCGTCACTGCTTAAGCTGTGGCTTCGCGAGCTCCTGGACCCACTTGTTCCTGAAGAGCTGTACAACGACTGTGTCACTGCGGCCTCGGAGCCGGCTTCGTGCATAGCGATCGTCCGACGGCTACCGACGATCAATCGGAGGGTCGTGCTCTTCATCATTAGCTTTTTGCAGCTGTTCTTGGAGGAGAAGGTGCTGGCGAATACCAAGATGACGGCCGCGAACATGGCGCTGGTCATGGCTCCAAATCTGTTGAGATGCAGTTCGGATTCGATAAAAATCGTGTTTACAAACGCCCAGTGAGCCTTTTCCGTTTGTTTTTGGTCCTTGATGAGATGGAATGTCGAACTGATCGATCGGGTTGGCACGTAGGTTCGAGCAGATGTTTGTCTATAACCTGCTCTTGCACCTCAATTGCAGCGATACCGACGCAGACTACGTGCCCGTTCATGGGCGAGGTGCGAGTCTCCCTAGCTCTCCGAAACCCCGCGCGTCCAAGTCACGGAACAGGAGATAAGCAGGCCGCACCCCCCAGCGCTCGCCGTCGATTTCGTGTGCCCCATGGGGGATACCAAAAAGGCTATCCCGTTTCGAGGTCAAAGGCTGATTTTTCCTTCCTTCCTTTCAACCCTTCCCTTGAACACAGTCTGCTATGCCACTCTTTTCTGTGCATGCCGGCCAGACCGACGCACCCGACCTGATTCGATTCCCTCGCGCCCGATCAACAGACGGACTACTAATCCCGCTGACGTGATTCCCTCACTTAAAGCCCCGAGTTGACTCACTAGCTGTACTAAATACTCACCACCACGCATCAGTAGTGGACTTTTTGAAACTGCTGATATCATTGATGATACCTTTAGTGTGTGCGCATGCACTCTTTCACAACGTTCTGGAAGTCAATCATGCTTTTTGGCCTCGTATTTGTCTCCTCTACCCCACCGGAATTAACACACTCGTTTTCATCCTTCTCTATCTCCTCTCTTGTACCCGCCTTGGTTTCCACCCAATCGCCACTCACTTTTGCTTTCATGCGGACGGACTCTCGACACTTATCCTTTTTTTTTGTTTTCGTTTCATTTTGTTATCATTTCCGCTCTTGCAAAGGAATTTAATAATACCAAACTCGTACATACCACTGTCGAATTACCACGCATATATATGCTTATCTCATTTACTCTTCTATCTTGGTTTCCTAGTGACCTATACATTAGATTTCTTTTGGCATCTTCGTATTACTTTTCATATTTCATTTCTCTTTCTACGCCCTCTATATTCCGCACACGCTTATTGTCCATAAAACGTCTCTTTTTCGATAGGTTACAGTGGTAAATAGGAAAAAAGGACGGGAAACGGGAATGTCAATATAGGCGTATGAATTCGAACTCTAAGTGTCCTGAGGCAACGATGACTATGCATGGATACGTATATCATTAACACGGGGGGCAACACCCCCTCAACACCACGCCGAGCGCGTTTCAGACCGCATCTTCCGGGAGTAGATCTGTTCTGCGGGACAAAACTTAGACGCCCTCACCTCAAATGGCTGTCGTGCAACGGGTATCATAGCTCACGGACCTGTCCCGATGCACGAAGAGCGGACACGGATCTAGCCCAAATGTCCGCGTTCGCGTTTTACATTCTGCCCCTGTACGATCCGCCAACGTGTGTTCAGAGGCGTAAAAGTGACACGATCCCTGGACCGTGGTCTTTGGCGAGAGCGTCGGCATCCCGGTCAGTGCGCATCTGAGTCTCCTGCCGCGCGCCCACTGGACATGCATCCGAGGTCGTCGGATCATATAGGCGGTACGCCGGTATGCAACGTCGGAGTAAGGCCTCTCCGACAGACTCGGGCGATCTAACACATGATATCGATCGCGCGATGTGTGTAGCCAGATCTTATCGATTGTATCTCCCGCCCGAGCCTTGGCCTCGATCAGTGGATAGGCGTGTCCTTGGGCTTGTCGGACCGCGTGCTGAGCATCAGACAGAGACAGAGTAGGCATGGCTATAACGTGTGTGAGAACCTGCCAGGGCACGAGTTCCTTGCTTTACCCTCCGTTTCTAGAGATCCAGGTTCGTCTACGCCAATGAATCAATTTGATACACAACATAAAGGTTGGTCTTCCCTAGCCTCATGACGCAAAAAACTGGTGCTTGTGCCACCTGAGAGTGCTTGTCTCTAATCGATCTCGCGCGTGAGGGAGCGCCAGGACGCGAAGCCAGCGAGGAATGGGCCGCTCGGCGACGGCGACCCCGGTAAATTACAATGAGAAAAGTGTGCGATGGGAGACGGCCAGTGGTCAGGTCGACGACGTTGTATCAAGCGAGGCTCGTGCTTTACGTGATCAGTGGCGCGCTTTACCTTGGAGAGATCATCTATCTCATCTTTCGCTACTGCTACTCCCATTGTCGCTTCGCATCTCAATCCGAGAAGGGCCGTCGAGGTGCCAACATTGTTGCATTATCCCAAACATGCCAGCTTTTCAAGGAACCGGCGCTGAACGTGCTATGGGAACATTTGAGGGATCCAACTGCTCTATTGCGGTGTCTTCCTGCCGTGTGTCATGTACAAGGTTGGGATCCTGCTCGTCCGGTGAGGTCTTTGCTTGTTGCACCGGAAGTGACGACCGATTGCACACAGATATACGCGTTCAAAAGACGGTTGAACAAGGCCGAACAAGATACTGTTAAAAGTTATACGTGCCGTATCCGTAGACTGGAGATGGTGGCAGTGGGCCAGGCCCCACGTCTCGATGCAAAGTCTCTCGCGGACCTCTGGCCACCATCAACCGCCGACGCGCTCTTTCCAAACGTTCGGCAATTGCGTTTTTTCATCACGGATGAGACCATTCCTCTCGTCCGCCACATCGCCGCTCCGAAATTGAGGTCGGTTCAACTCCAATTCTTCACGTCAGATACTTCGTCGTGCAACAGTCTCCTCAAATCGCTCGGGTCTAGCTGTCCTAACTTGGAAAGGGTTCAGTTCTGGTCCTTTCCTGAACAGAATCCAGATGGATTTGAGGAGACCATGTGCCAACAAATCCGACTACATGGATCACGACCATTTCTAGGCTGTTAACCAACATACTCCTCCCGGCCGCGACGAAGGTGTCTGTTTCCTTTGACTCACTGCTCCATTCCCGGAACGTTGTCAAACAACTCTTCGTGGCGTTTACGAAAGCGTGTAGTTCCAAGTTGCCCATCGCTTTCACTATATTGCAGCGTCCAGGCGAGATTTTCGACCCAACGGCCCAACAATCAAACCCGCTCACATTCGAGGACGTCCATCCCTTGGTGGCTTATAATCTCGCAGGGCTAAGAATCGATCTTGAATGCACCGTGGAATTAAAGGATAGCGATATACTGGTGCTCGTATCCAACTGTCCGCAGCTCAAACTACTGATCATAAATGAGTCGCATGGATGGGGAGCTCCCGGAATCACGCCAGGCGGCCTGTCACAGTTGCTGGCGCGATGTCCATTGCTATCATATATTTGCATTGCCCTCAACACGCGGGGTTACTGTCTTCCCTCTTCCGCACGAATGACGATAGAAAATAGGACGCGCGTGCAACATCGTTTCAACCTGAACATCGTGAACTCTGCTATCGAGGCAGCTTCCGTACCAGCGATGGCGGCGTTCTTTGCAGATCATTTCCCGCTGCTTGGTAGCGAACATAAAATTTCGTTCCACGGCTGGCCGTTGACCTGTGCACACAACGGGGATATCTACCGGGAGCGATGGAATAACGCGTTCGAGCAGGCGAAACGAGCATC
>JBBPTA010000047.1:0-45609 GCA_038093915.1 Boletellus aff. emodensis
CCTTCTTCGTACACATTCAATCCCTCCAAAAACAGACCCTCCCGTATCCAATGGCAGCTCTTCACAGACAGACTGTTCACCAGACCCCCACTACCATTGCGAACATGTGACGGACTGCCTCTATGTACTTCCATCGTGGGGGACACCGGCAACTCACATTCTGATATAGCACTCCATGAATTGATTGGTACAGTTGAACAGAACGCAATGAATCATTTTCAGCGTCGATACGCCTTGGCGCTCCGCACTAGCGCGCACTGCTTTGCAAGTGAGCCTGTATCTCACAGGGCGCTCACGCTGCCTGCTCCAGAGGTACTCTTGGATCACTATGCTAGATGTAGAGCCAGTTACACCAAAGCGCTTCACCAACTCCAGCAGCATCTGGGTCCAAGAACCCAAAGCGAGAAGGCACTCGAGCAGGGCGGTCAATGGCCACGTATCACTGCACACACACTTCTTCTGTGCCTCGCGTCAAACTCACCGATCACACTCCCCGACGGCTGGAAGAGTTGTCTCATCGAGTTGGCCTTACTCGCACTCGGGCTACAGCGTGCTCGAAGATTGCTTTTACTATACTTGGACAAGCATTATGAAGAGTTTTGGTCGGAATTACAGAACGAGGGATGTGACGGCTGGAGCGCCGGAACACATCCAGACTGGTTACTCATCGAGGTACGCCTTTCATGAGCATGGACTAAAATATATAATCGCTTACATCGTTCACCTGCATCAGCTCCAAGGCAACTTTTTAATTCGCCGTGTACAGGCTGAGGTGGCGAATGAAATGATATCACCACGCTCAGGTAGTAATACAGCCATGCAACTCAACATGGGTGAGGGAAAGACGTCCGTTATCATCCCAATTGTCGCAGTTGCACTTGCGAACAACGAAAAGCTTGTTCGCATTATCGTTCCAAAGCCACTGATGGCGCAGACACTTCACATTCTTGCAGACCGGCTTGGTGGGCTCACCAACAGACGAATATACCATCTTCCATTCTCCCGCTTCCTCGAAGTCGATGAATGGAAAGCATATTCTCTCCGCGACATCATGTCGGAATGCATGCAGAACCGTGGCGTTCTGGTCCTTCAACCAGAGCACGTTTTATCCCTCAAGCTCGTGAGTGTGGAGAAGCAACTGCCTGGGGAAGTGAACAGCAAATTGGCGGATCTGTTACTGGACCTCCAGAGGTGGCTCTACTCTCATTCGCGAGATATCTTGGATGAAGTCGACGAGATTCTTGATGTTCGTTCTCAATTGATATTCACTCTCGGCCGCCAGCAATGTGTCGAAGGCTACCCCGAACGATGGACCACCACTCAGCAGCTTCTTGGTCTTGTCAGCAAGCATGCATCTGCCCTTCAAGGGCAGTTTCCATTCAGTGTAGAATACGAACCTAGGTCACCTGGATCATTTCCCCGCTTTCGTATCTTACAAGAAGACGCCAGTGAAAAGCTAGTATCTTGGATAGTACAAGATGTCCTCGAAGGTCTTCTTCCGAACCTCGATCTTGGACAGTTTAACTCTGATCTCAGGGATGCAATTCGAAGCTTCATATCATGTCAAGATGTGCCACCTCCCGTAGTTCAGAAAGTGAAGAGGCGCTTTAGTCGAGCACCTCTTTGGGGCGATATGCTATTGCTACGTGGCCTCCTAGTCAACGGCATCCTTTCCCATGCTTTCAGAGAGCGCCGCTGGCGGGTGGACTACGGCCTTTATCCAGCACGTACTATGCTCGCAGTCCCATATCGAGCAAAAGACCTCCCAGCACCACGGGCCGACTTTGGGCACCCCGACATCGCTATCGTCCTCACCTGCCTATCTTATTACTATACTGGCCTAAGTGATGAACAGCTGAAGCTTTGCTTTGAGATTTTATACAAGCAACAGGACCCGTCTCTGGACTACAGCTTTTGGGTCGGTGACTACTCTGCCGTGCCAGATTCCCTGTGGACTTTAACCGGGATTAATCTGGAATCAGCAGAACAGTGGGACAAGACCGTATTTCCTCTGTTCTCGCAGAATCGGGCAACAATCGACTTCTACCTTGCGAAGGTTGTTTTCCCAAAAGAGGCCAAGGAGTTTCCTTCAAAACTACCGAGCTCAGGGTGGGATTTGGGGGAGAGGAAGAAAAACTTGGTGACTGGTAAGGGGAAGGCCACTTGACCGCCACCAAAGTCTGTCGACTCAACCATACCTCAGGATTTTCGGGAACGAATGACGGTCAACACCTATTACCCCTGCCCATTACTCAGCACAACCCTGATCATCAACGAGGAACTAATGCGAAGGTTCTATCGTATCTCCTACAACCAGAGAATGGGCAATATATGTGTATGGGTCACGAGAACAGTCACGGATTCCTGAAGACATTGGTTTCTCTGAGACCCGAGATTCGGGTGCTATTGGACGTCGGCGCCCTGATGCTCGATCTTCAAAACTATGAGGTCGCTAAAGCATGGCTGGAAATTACGCCAAATGTCTCCGCCGCAATATTCTTCAACGAAGACGATGAGTTGACGGTCCACACACGAGACGGCGGTCCACAGCTCCTCCGATCGTCACCATTTGCACAGCAGTTAGACAAATGTGTCGTGTACCTCGACGATGCTCATACTCGCGGGACAGATATCAAATTTCCTAGCGGATTCCGTGCCGCTGTGACGCTTGGTCCCAAAGTAACCAAGGATCGGTTGGTTCAAGGTACGTACAGTTTGTACAGTGTAGTCTCACTACTACTAATTTTTCGTTCCTGACAGGTTGTATGCGTATGCGGGAGCTCGGCCACGGGCAATCTGTCATGTTTTTTGCACCCTTCGAAGTTGATCGGCGTATCCATTCCGTGTCTGGAAAAGGGCCCTCGGACGTCATCAACAGCATGGATATCCTACACTGGGCCATTCGAGAGACGTGGGAATATGTTCAGCGGTGGGCACCTCATTGGGCGATACAAGGGATGGATCATACTTCCCGATATGCTGCCTGGAGTAGCTTCTGCAATGGTAAATTGACCTCGAAAAGACTAGCGACCAGGTGGCTTCAGCCGGAAGCCAAGATGTTGGAAGACCTCTATGTTCCGCGCAGCGCTTTGGATCCTGCTTTCTTTACTGTCTCGGACATACGTCAACGCTGCTATGATCTTGGAGTTGTTTCGCTGCACTCTATAGTCATGGATGAAGAACAAGAACGAGAAATCGTTCACGAACCTGGCCGGGAGCCAGATACGAGCCCGCTCTCCGAGGTATTACCAGCGAAGCACTCGGTCCGTCGACATGTCATTGAATTTGTAAAAACTGGTACCGCCCGGGCACAGACTATTCTCCTCTGGAGACGAGCTTTCAAGCTGGCTTTCAACACCCTTGACCAGACCTTCATAGCAGCCAGGACACCCTATATCTGGTCCCCATCCCTGTTAACGACCATAGACTTTGGGCGTACCACCCAACGTACCAAGAGAAACAACTACTTGCGGCCCGTCCACTGGATCCTTTCTGCAAAAACAGGTTCTGATGATGTGTTCGTCATCTTAAGCCCCTATGAGGCGAACGCCTTGCTACCTGACATCAGGTTGAGCGAACATGTCCACCTCCATCTATACACACCGCGCATCACCAAGTCAATGAAGCCGTGCGACGACCTTGCATTGTACAGCATCCCCGCGTACCCTGACGGTTGGGAACCCCCTACCCTTATTATGGATCAGTTGAATGTGTTTGCGGGGCAACTATATCTGAGGGACTATGGGACGTACACTCGATTGTGTTGCCTCCTTTGCGTGTATACTGGGGGCATGCAGGGCGAAGAGAAAATCAATATTGAGTATGGTGAATTCAAGTCCATCTTACCGAAGATCTGGCGAAAGGATCCGCCACTTGTTACACTCAAGATGTTGATGGATCTTCGCTGCAAAGGCGCTGACCTCGGGTCAACAGACATGGGAAAAATTCTTTATGGGCGGCTACTTCACAGACGTGATTTTGACGTTGTACGTGCCATGTTACCGTCCTTCTTGATTAGGTTGTTGACGATGCGGATGCCATATTACTACCCTTCAGGATTCGAAACCACTCCCATCCAATGATGATAGACTAAGGGTTGACTTTGAACAGTGTCGTATGGCGCTCTGAGTGTAATGTATTCTGAAACATTGTCTGTTATTTGTGAAAAATGTCGACGTGATATTACTGGTTAGTCAAATATCAACCAAGTGACCATTCGATGCACATACGACCGAATCGTCCACCTTCCACAACGTCCTACCAGCGAGATACCGCACCATGGAACACAGGCAGAAACGCCAACTCGGAGTACGTGTAGCATTCCAAGATGCATGCGCATCGGCGCGAGCTTGCCGTCCCCTCATCGTGAACCACATCCCCAGCATATTTCCTGCGTGATACGCACCATGACAGGCAGCGTGGACCCAGCGGTGGTCCTATATGGTACCTTCGACAGTGACTGCACCACTGCGAGTACTATGGCGGTGTCGCACTTTTCCATACACGGAGGCACACCGTCTCGTCATGGTATTTTCTCGATGTTGAACCTTGCCTCCGGTAGCTCGAGGCTTGGGTTCGTGTCCGCGTTCGGCTTGAGAATCCCCTGTCGATGTGACGCCCCCCATGCATACCCAGAAAAGAGACGAGCGGGGCGCAGTCGTCTAAAGGAACCAGACCATCTCGACAGGTTCGTCCAGCTCTACTAGTTTAGAGCTCTCCCCTCTCTCTGCGCCGCCCTGAACTCTACACAGCCAAACCGGGACCCGATACGGTCATGTTCGTGCGCAGACAGAAGAGTCCGTTGTCGTTGTCGTCGCCGCCGCCATACCGCTCAGAGAGGACGTGTGCAGGGATGGGTGGCATGGGCGGGAGCACGCCCGTGTAGTAAACGTACCGTCCAGCTTTCCATAGGACAGTGAATGACGAGGGTGCTGCCTTGCAAGCACTAGTAACACTGTGTAAACAAGGCCACGCTAGCCTATGGCTACCAAGGCCTCAGTACAAGGTGTTGCTAGTCTTGGGACTTTCCGTCGATGACTCACTGCGAATGGAAAATTTGCGCCTGCCGTCGCCTCGGAATCACAGATATCCCAGCTTTTTCCATGCGCGTGTTTGCCGTTTGAATCAGACTTGTCGGAACGTGGGATACCACGTTTGCCATCGCGGACTCGTTCGGAGTCGGGACAGCCTCTTCTCCTCTTCCCCTGTCCCACTGTACGCCTCAAACATGCAACCAGGCTGGTTGTCTCGATCCATCCAAAGACGCAACATTTACTCAGGGTGAAGGGGAAAGCTCGATCTCTTCCAGAGAAACATTGCCCCTCGATGACAATGGACGTGCGAGTCGGCCCCTCAGGCCCCAGGATGCTCCAGGCCCCCCGTATACCATTGAAGATCCCACCCAACACGTGCAAGGCGGGCTGCCAGATGCCAGTGCGACATCCAAGAAGTTTGACTAGTGGAGTACATCTGGGGTTGGACGATGCTCTGCTGCTCCATGTCACCTGATAACCGCGCATTTCTCAGATAGACACTGCTACCAAGGAATAAGTAGGTAAATCAAGGTGCGTCGAGGGCCCCGAAGTGCCTACTTGGACCACAGGGACTACTGCACCTCGATTGTACGGATGGCTTCTGTCAGCTCCTCCAAAGAGACCTCCTCATCAACTTCGGCCATGATCAGACTATCCGCTGCGGCTCGTCTATACTCGACGCGTGAGAGTGGCATGAACAAGAGGGCCCCAAATGGTTGCCTCAGGCGAGCAACAAGTCGCAATGCCTGCGTAGTCTTGTCGAGCTGAGTTCCACCCTGCGAGTGCTCTTGATCGAGCAGAGGCCGGATCCATGGGTGGACAAGACAGAGACCTTCCATTCCCGTCAAGTCCTCTTCTGTCTTTATCTCGACGTACCCGAATATTGACGTCTCTGCATAATATACATGGCAGCACTGGCCAGACTCCGAGTACGATTTTGACATCTGGACAAAGTCAGTGATAGAACATGTGATACCAGGAAGCCTCAATCGGCTGGCAGCGATCGATGGAGAAGGGAGCTTGTTGAGTCGCTTATGTAGCTTTGTGAGGATGGAGTGATCGGACAACGATGAACGTAATTGATCGATTATCCTGTCCATCTCAGCCTTCTCCATAGGGAGCGGAATGTGAGGCGGTACGACTTGATCATAGACAGTAAGATCTTTGGGCAGGCAACTATTGTAACTCCCCGAGGTCCCAGTCCAAGCGAGAATACTGACATCTCCTGATCCAGTCAGGATGTAGTCCAGGAGGCGACCCACCGCACGATTACCCTCTCCATATATGACCGGGAGGGCCGCATTGAAGATCCCGAACAGTGAGTACGCAGCGTCTTCTTCCAGTGTCGTTTCACGCTTTGAAGCCAAGTGAAGTTTCTCGCGTACCCTATCCAGGCCTGGTCGAGGTGCAGCCATCTCTGGCGCGGTGACTCCTAAAGCCTGACGCATCTCACAAGTGATGGCAGGTGACTCCTTGTGGTTACTAGTAGACTCCTCCAGCTCAAGGTACAGATGCCAGTCCTCGGTATAGAACAAGACGATCTTCGCAGCGACATACTCTTGGTATGTCCATGCTCGGCTATTCCATATACTCCGCCGAAGGTCACCAGGACACCGGAACGCTGACAGAACACCAAGAAGGTGGACGATCGTGAGAGAGGAGTCGTGATACCATTTGAACATGGAGACAAGCGACTCTTGTAATACGACGTTGTTGACCTTGTCAATGCAGCATGTGTCACTCCATGCCCATCGCAAGCCATGGTCACGTGCAAGTGAACAGAACTTTTGCAGCTTCGTGTTCCCAAGCGATGGTTCCAAGTCGTAGATCGAGATGTTCTCGACTTGCTGAAAAAGGGGCTCATCTTCCCCCCATTTGTGCGAGAACATCGCATATCGACAAAACTCTTCTACTGCCTCCCGTAAGCGTGCTTCGTCAAGCTTTGGTGTTATCATCGTGGACGATACGAGCTCGCTGTATATAGGAAGCGCTTTGAACGTCTCCGCCTGTTGTCGCTTACCGTGCAGATGACCGGTGGCAGTGTCAATCAATACTCGTGGTATGGGACGGACGATCCCCTCGATAATAGACTGGATCACGGGTCTGAGATCGACATATTTGCGTACTACGACCAATATCAATCAGTATACGGAAACATGGGTGACTAGAGACTGCATACTACGGTTGTCTGCGTCACGAGAACCCTTCAGCATCGAGAGCATTCTGTCAAACGCTTCGACAGCCTCTGCATAGCGTCCTGTGCCATGTAATGGTGAATATCTGAGCTCGTACCCACGATAAGATGACGGGTCGAGGTCAATGACCTAAGTCCCATTAATGGTGATATGCAGAACTTCGGGAGGGAAGTATACCTTGTCAGCATCACTCAACGCCTCGTCCCATAACTTCCGTAGTGCTCGCGCTCTGGACCGCTCGATGAGAATATTCACACTATTCTCTGGCTTGAACAATAACATTGTCGATAGGTATTCCACGACTTCTCTGTAGTCTTCAGAGTCCACTACATCGTCACTGAGCTCCTCTAGTCTCTCCTTGCAGCGACATTTAAAATGTGTATAGGACGCTCCGGAAAACGGATTCGTAACTCACTTTCATTGACTTGGAGTACAATGCTTCAGGCTTATACGAGATTTTCGCTGGGACTCTGTAGTATGAGTCAGACAGAATAAAGCCCCAATATTCTCCGAAACTCACCTTCGTTCGCCTTCCTGGAGGGCGGGAATCACATCAGCGAAGTGTGAAAGACTGTCTCCATAACTTACTTTCGTTTTCCACCTGAGGTACGCTTGAAGTTCTGAGAGCCCAAACAAAATGATCACGTCATAATCTAGTTCATAGTAAACACCACCAGAAGCCTCCTTCGTAACCAGATCCTGCGTGGCTTCATGTAACTCCGCGCTAATAGTACAAAATATAGAGAAGGATCCTAAGGTGTTTCGTATCAGAACGAGAGTGCCGGAGGGAGGACGAAGGGGAACCCGCCTTCATCTTCATCGATCCATTTCGGGTCGGACAATTCGCCTCGGTAAACTGCCAAACGCACAGTCTGCATGCTAAAGGCCGTCGGGCTGCTTGCCACATGTGAAACCGATTCCCGTAATTCCATTTCCTCGTTAACCCGAGTGCCCTTTTTCGGTTGAAGATATATTTTCTGAACTGCAATCTGACAAATGAGGGCTCACCCTGAGGAGCTTCTTTTCAAAATATCCTGGAACATAGTAATTTCCTATCACATCAATTTGCCACTGGTTCCTCCTCTGAATGTGTTGCTCATCCTTGTCATCGACAGGCACCGTACGGATAAAACCGCATGTGGCACGTGCAACTTGCGCGGTGACCAGATAGTTCTCACGATGGACATGAGCCAACACCGCCCCATTGGCGACCGCCCTGTCGCTGCGAGTGTGTCAGTAGGATCCAGGGTCGATCCAGAGCAGTGACATACATATGGTTGTCTGGACGACATATCTCAATGCTCCTGTTCTTGAAATACAACTCGAGCTGGGACCAAAGCCAGTCATTCATCGAGAGTCCGCCGACGAAGAACGCCGTCTGAAAATGAGATGAACACAACGGGTTGTTCAAAGAATATGATAAAACACACAGTGACCGGCATCGTCACTGACTGCAGCTGTGTCTCGAATGCATCAACGATGGCATAATAGCAAGGGGCAAATAGGTCGGTGGCCTCTTTACTTGAGTATCCGAAACCAGAGCGTCAATGCTGATGACACCACGACATCGGTCAAACGAAACCCTACCCCGTCAACTTCAGCCTCCCGAATCTGATGTTATACTCGTAATTGTTGTAGCGACGACCGGCGACATTGAGAAACACCGGTTCCCGATCACTCTTGATGGTAAGCATTGTCGACTTGTCAAACTCGTTTGCAGATTCCGCTATCTCCTCTTCGCTGAAATGCTCCCAGCCTGCCAACTTTTCTATTTGAAGGGTTTGTTTAGTCAGTCACCAATGAGGTGTCGAAGGAGCCAGCCACCGACCCTTCAGCAGAGCCTTAAACCGCCAGGTGACAAAGACTGAACCCTGCAACCGGCCTAGGGGAAATAAGTGTGAATTATTCGGTCCGTGATGGGTACATACACTCGGCTGGAGCGATCTCCTTGCAGGGAATCGGATTGACCGGCATCGAATACATACTCAGGTCGACTGTCCCACGACCTGTGTCAATAATGACGGCCCCACCAGGAACGTCACCAGTTGTCTGTTTGTTGAGAAGGGTTGGGACGCAGAAGTGAAGTTGCGCTTCGCCCTCCGTCAGAATATAGACACGAGCTTGCCCCTCAGGAGTGCCAGGGATGAGGCCAGCACGCTCAACAGCATGACGGTATTGTTGTTGCACCTCTTCCCAACCATTTGGATGGGTAAAAGTATACTCGATGGAGTCCTCGACCGTCGACCAAACGAGCTTAGGATGACATTCCTTGATATACGTCTTGGCGCATTCGAAGAGGTACTTGATAAAATCTGTAAGGATGTCGAGGGCGGATTTTCCAGGTGGGAGCGGGGGTAACTTGTCCAGATCAAGAGAAGAGGCCAAATGGCTCGGTCGGAGATGAAGTCTCCACCTAGAGTTTCATGAATGATACCTCTATCGGCACAAATGCTTCAATTTTGTGGGCAACTAACTGCTTGGCTATGATCCACGCCTCGATCTGTGCAACCTCAGCAGTGCTTTCAAGGAGCACCTCATAGCCGGCTGCTTTGAGGTTACCGTCCTGGTCATAATATAAGAGAGATGGGGCTCTGGCATCGCCACGAACTTGTTCCATCCCGGGAAATCTATGACAAGTGAAAATAGGACAGTGGAAAGAAACGACATGCTTACCTCGTAACAGCGAGAATATCAGGAACCCGTCCCCGCTCGAGGATGCAGTATGAGATACCAGTGGACGTTGTACCAATGTTGAACCCCACGATGAGTTTGGTAGGAGAGCCGGTGTACGGCCTGGAGTTGGAGTTATACATAACTGATTGTTTCAATTCGCAGTGGAAAGCGGCCAATCAAGGTGATGGCTATAAGAGCGCGATGGAGCATGGGAAGCTGAATGGTCCACGCTGGGTCACCTCGGGCATAAAACGATAATAGACCATCCGAAATGTATTTACGACCCTCCCTAAGTTTACAACTTTGGGTGTGAAATCTAAAAGTTGACTCGGAGACCCCCACTGCATTCCTGGGGGTACATAGACTCTTTCTCACGCCTCTCGGCTCAAGAAGTAATGTGTTCATACAAGTTTCGGCTACTCGAGCGACAGACGCGTACGAAACGCAAAGATTTGTCCGCAGAGTAGAGCAGGAAAGTGGTTTTTATCCTCCCGAAATGTAGAATTTCAGGAGGTCTTCAAAATTTAGATTTCTCATACAAAATGAGACTGGGCTCAGGGAGGCCTTCCCGGACATACGTCAACGCTGCTATGATCTTGGAGTTGATTCGCTGTACTCCATGGTCATGGATGAAGAATAAGAGCGAGAAGTCGTTCACGAACCTGGCCGGGAGCCAAATATGAGCTCACTCGCCGAGGTATTACCAGCGAAGCACTCGGTCCGTCGACATGTCATTGACTTTGTAAAACTGGTACCGCTCGGGCACAAACTATTCTCCTCTGGAGACGAGCTTTCAAGCTGGCTTTCAACACCCTTGACCAAACATTCATAGCAGCCAGGATGCCCTATATCTGGTCCCCATCCCTGTTAACGACTATAGACTTTGAGCGTACTACCCAACGTACCAAGAGAAACAACTACTTGCGGCCCGTCCACTGGATCTTTTTTTTCTGCAAAAACAGGTTCTGATGATGTGCTCGTCATCTTAAGCCCCTATGAAGCGAACGCCTTGCTACCTGACATCAGCTTGAACTAACATGCATGTCCACCTCCATCTATACACGCCGCGCATTGTACAGCGTCCCCGCGTACCCTGACGGTTGGGAACCCCCTACCCTTATTATGGATCAGTTGAATGTGTTTGCGGGGCAACTATATCTGAAGGACTACGGGACGTACACTCGATTGTGTCGTCTCCTTTGCGTGTATACTGGAGGCATGCAGGGCAAAGAGAAAATCAAGGCTGGGCATGATGAATTCAAGTTCATCTTACCGAAGATCTGGCGAAAGGACCACTGCTTGTTGCACTCAAGGTGCTGATGAATCTTCGCTGCAAAGGTGCTGACCTTGGGTCAACAGACAACTTCACAGACGTGATTTGACGTTGTATGTGCAATGTTACCGTCCTTCTTGATTAGGTTGTTGACGATGCGGATGCCATATTACTATCCTTCAGGATTCGAAACCACTCGCATCCAACGATGATTGACTAAGAGTTAACTTTGAACAGTGTCGTATGGTGCTCTGAGTGTGAAGTATTCTGAAACTTTGTCTGTTCTGTTGTGAAGAATGTAAACGTGATATCCGAACCGGGCAATTGAACATTTCCTTGTAGAACCAAGTGATCACTTGGTGCACACACTACCGTGCTGAATCGTCCACCCTCCACAACATCCCGATTACCCCATCATGCGAACCCTGCAAACTGCGCCCACGCTGCGAGATGCCGCGCCTCGTCTGACGCCGTATGGGACACAGGCACTGGGAATGCTAACCTGGAGTACGTGTAGCGTTCCCAGACGACGTGCGCTGGCGCGAACTTACCTTCCCCCATCACGAACCACGACTCCCGCAGATTTCCTGTGCGCTATGGACCGTGACAGGCAGCGTGGATCCAGCGGTTGTCCTGTACGGTGCCCTCGACGGTGACTGCACCACTGGGTGACGGC
Organism: Boletellus aff. emodensis; assembly: GCA_038093915.1. Taxonomy (NCBI): domain Eukaryota; kingdom Fungi; phylum Basidiomycota; class Agaricomycetes; order Boletales; family Boletaceae; genus Boletellus; species Boletellus aff. emodensis. Next base: position 11,851 of record JBBPTA010000047.1, read on the forward strand.
GTAGAACTTTTCCACGCCCCTGTCTTGGCGTGGCGTCTTCTTGATTTTGAGCCCTTCCTCTGGCAGCTCGCTTGGGTTCGTGTTCTATATTCGGCTTTTGAATCCCTTGTCCGAAATCTGCAGACGAAAATCATATTCGTCGTTCTCGAGGCATGGCCGGCCCAGTTCCAAGAACGAACGCGGTTGCAAGTATAGACGAGATCCAGAAGGAGCGATACTGAGAGCCTCGTGGATGTATAATTCCCAATTCCTCGATAGCGAAGACTTGGCGCGGTGTTTACTGTAACAACCCGAAGTTCTGGAACTCTTCATTCTGGCTTCTTCTCGCCCTTCTCCCCAGATTGCACAGACATATGAGTGATGGCCCTTAGTCCACAGAGGCTGCCGGTAGCTTACCAGACACATAACAAATGCAAACGGGCCGGTATGTAATCCAATATCGGGTAACACGAACATCGGTAGAACCAGCCCAGCAAGAAAAAAGCAGTTATAAAGCGAAATAGGACAAGAGCCGAGTGCTGTTGGCGAGCATGATCGTCTCCACGTTGCCCTTCAATGAGCCTTCGCACTTGAGGACGACGACGCGGTCCGTTCGCTCCTTTTGCCATGCCTTGTCTTGTTTCCTCAGGAGGAGACAAAAGTAGTTAGACTTTGCGCTCACGCTCCCGCGGCCATTGCGACCGCCGCGCGTGGGGGCGCTGATTCGATGATAGTTGACGACACCTAGCGCATATGTCCGACCTGGTTTCGCCGAACGGAGTCGGGCCGGCGTGAGGCCCATGGACGGCGTGGTGAGAGGGATTGCTATGGGCAGCTTCGCAGGTACAACATAGGTGTCGATTGGGGTAAATGGGGCAGATTCGTCGATGGGGACGAGCAGCACGTTAACCTCTAGCCCAGTTTTCGTCATAGCATAAGAGGGATCGCCGCTATTGACCTCCGATGAGACTTCAAATCCACGAAGTCGCAGCAGGCTGGCCCGTACGGGATCGAGTTTGTAGCACGAGGGAGATCCAGGGAGAGCAAGAGAGTAGGAGGAAGGAGGCCCGCACCAGGCGAAGAAGCCTGGATCAAAGCACCTCTGCGCGACCACCTCCATGAACCTATGGAAGGCCCAGTGACCTTCACCATACGAGACAGGCATGGTGATATCAAAGATACCGATGAGGGAGTATGCCATGTCCTCGATTCGCGTCGTCTGCCGTGGAGCCATCCACGTCATCTTCTCGGAAACTCTGTCGCAGGAAGGGTGAAACAAACGAATATCATCGCCAGGTATACCAGTGATGTCTTCAATCATTCTTCGAATGGACTCATCCTCTTTGTCGTTGCGTATTGACCGGCTGGAGTTGATCGGCGTCCAGTCCCTCCCATACAACTTGATTTTCGTCGGCGCCAACAGCTCCTGCAACGTCCAGCCCCTTTGAAACCACGGCTCATCCTTCAAATGGTCCAACAAAGAAGACGTGCCCAAATGGACAATACATATTTCCGAATCTCTGTACCACCGGTACATGGATCGAATGGCTTCTTCCAGCTCGGAGCTGCTCTGCTTGTCAATGCAACAAGCGTCAGACCACGCGTACGAACATTCGTAGTCGGTTGCAGCTACTTTGCAAAACGCGAGCAATTTTTTAATCCCCTCCGTGGGCGGCTCGTCCAAAGGTTTTTCCTCGCCACTGAACATCTGCTGAAATGTGGGCTCGTCAACGCCCCACCGGTGTGACAGGATAGCGTAGCGGTGCTTGTGCTTGTACCCTTGCATGCGCGCCTACCCAAGTAAAATAATCCGAACATAAAAACTCAAGGGACAACACACCTGACACCACTTCTCCCGACCCGACTGGGGGATGGTGTTGAAGTCCACCTCCACCTGCATCAGAATTTCTTTCGAAATCTGATTGCGCGACACGAGCTTTATATCCCTGAGTCGAGGCGCACGACTATCACGAGCGGACGCCTGAACCTGCACACGACTAATGTCGAGAAGATAGGTGGGGAGGCTATTGTGAATATAATCATCACAGCTGTTCAAAAGGGTTTGCCGGATTGCAGAGGCATCAGGCTCGGCTTGCGAAGACATGTTCAAGGCATGGAGGAGACGCGCGACAGACTTAGCCCAAGCCTTGCACAAGCACAGCAACACACGCACGTAGTTTCATTTACGCACGCCTCGGGCGCTCCGAGGAATACTATCTCATCTCACAACCGACTGACAAGGCAACCCGCGGCCGCAGAACGAGTGATATGTACGTAGTTCGTGGACTAATCCAAAGTTGGACATACACACTTCAATCCTTTGCAAGATCGAAAATGCGACACGTCCCGCTCGGAGCACTGCCAAGTTGTTCGTACCTACACCGACTCTCCAAGTATCGTGCATGGCGTTCGAACCTAGTGCTTCCTAGTGTCTTTATGGCGCGACCGGCAGATGAACAAACACAACTGGGAACCAGAACGATCACGAATGCTTGCGTTGGAAAGTCATATCCATTTCCTGGAAAGCGTGACGATAACGTCCCTTCCTAACACTCTGCACAAAACAGATTACGAACTTATTCGTGACTGGCTACGGTCTCGGTGCATGGTCGACTTTTCATCAGATTAGAACATACTTTGGCAGCAAAACTAGCACAGTGCGTAATCGGTATACTATTCCAGACGTAATTCACTGACGTGATATTACCGTCGGTATCCTGCATCATGAGAAGCGTTAGCAGGAATGACCCTCCAGGGAGTGTCTCAAGTCCCTCCTTTTCTTCCAAAGCTCATAGGCCAGGTCACGAGCCCGCACCCACCGATCATAGTACAAATCACACAGCTCCGGAGGTCGTTCCCTCCCTCGGTAATGCTGATTGTTCCAGTGGGTAGTCAGGTGGAAATCGGGATATGGTGCTACGTGAAAGAAGACGCCGAGCGCCTCGATAGACTCTTCTTCGATGGGCGAGTTCAGCATATGAATGAACGTGTCCTTTGGCATCCTAAGCCCACGCCACGGATGTCCTTGCCGGATTTCAATGTACCCGCGAGTGTTGAACATGAAGTAGAACGCCCGAAGAGACCTGCACCGTTCCAACAGCTGTAGGAATCCCTCAGGAGTGATCGCACTGGATGGCGTCCAGTCATAGTCCGGGCCCACCTCAAACGTTTCCAAATGAGGCCACGAAGACCCCAAAGTGAGCAACTGGCGTTCGCTCAAGTCTACGCCACACGGAATGTCGAGCGTGAAAATTTTGATGTTCACAAAGACCGTCAAAGGTCGAAGTCGATCGAATGTGATGTGGTATGAATTCTCTACGGGGAGAATTGTTGATTCATCATTGTTTTCGTAGACACAGAATGAGAGACCATTGAGAGAGGTATGTGTGCAAGCGCCTTGGATGGTCGCGAATAATGACATGAGATCTGGTGAAGGAGGACAAGCATCGAGAGCAATAGAAAGGGTGTTCAGTATCGGAGTGCGGAGTTGGTGGAGCAGCCTCCCGATGGGAGTCAAAAACGGAGAACGGAGATGAAGATCACGGAGTACCAAGAAGGTCAAGATAGGGGTGGAGGCAGCTTGCATCTGATCCACAACGGCGTCGTGCACCTTGAAGTGTAAACGACGCAAGTCATGCAGGCAAGAGAGATAACGGATGACGTCGATATCGAGACCAACATTTAAGCAAAGCACGGTGTGGAGGTCTTGCCAGCGGCGTATAAGACCGAGGATCATATCGTCGTGCGCCCATTGGAACACGTGGAAGTTGTTCACAAACGGACATCCTCGTCCAAACCCCTCGACAGCAAACCCCAAGGTCTCGGCATTGTGTAACGAGATTTCTGTCACTGTAGGATTTATGAGGTGCCGTATCAACGGAGCAATCGTTGCGCTGGATTCGTGTAGCCCAACGATACGAAGGTTTGGAAAAATCGACCAAGCAGACCCTGGCAAGTTGGAGAGCACTTGGATACAATCAATAGCCAAACCAGATGAACCACGCAGACGGGGGAGAGCTCGGACGCGACGTGTATATCCCAGCATGATATCCCAATCTTCTTGTTCGAGAGGTTTCCTGAACGAATAGAGTGGCTCGACCTACTCGACATTTTAACGTTAGTATTTCCATCAAGTTTGATAGGGACGCTCAGCGAGCGGTCTTACACCAGGTTCAGCCGGTTCACATGTTGCCCACGATCCGCTGGGTAGACAGCGTACCAGAGGAGTCAAGTCCTTCAATTCGGCCCAGATCATATCTAGCGCCGGCTCTTTGAATGCTTTGCATGTTCTCGCCAGTGCAACGAGATGAACGTTCGCATGACTAGAACGTGGCCTTCTGCGTGGCGGGTGACAATAATGCAAAATGCTGAGAAGAATCTCTTCTATGAGGAGTGCGTGGTGCATCGAGGAACCTCCAAATCAGGATGTACAATCATCATATCACGGGTCGAACTTACAGTAAGCCTAGAGCCTTGGACAGGCAGCGGTTCTGCAATCCTTCTATAAATTATTTCAAGGACGATGGTGAAACTGCGTGTAGTAGTACAATGGATCATGATCGAGCGTATGCATACACTCACAACAAATGAACTTGTATCTACATAAGCCTGTTCGCAGAATAGGTCCAATTGGTATATATACATCCTGCGGTATGAAGCGTGCCAGTGGTCTTCATAATCCCACCAATTCCCAAGGGAGTCAGTCCTGACGAGTTACATATGCCCACCGTGATCGTGAGTGGAGGATCGAGTCTCCACAGATTGCCTCAAGTCCCTCCTGTCCTCCCAAAGACTGCGAGCCAGTCTGCGAACTCGCACCCATCGGCGATGATACAAATCACACAGTTCCTGAGAGGGCTCGCTTGTTTGGTAATACCGATAATCCCAGTGAGTAACCAGCCTGAAACACGGGTAGGGAGCTGCGTGAAAGAAAACGCCGAGTGCCTCGACAGACTCCTCTTCAATGGGCGAGTTCAGTATGTGGATAAGCGTGTGTTCTGGCATCCTAAGCCCACGCCATGGATGCCCTTGTGGAATTTCGGTGTAGTTAAGGGTGTCGAACACGAAGAACATTTTGAGCGACCTGCACCGTCCCAACAGTTGCAGGAACCCTCCAAGAGTGATCGCGCTCGATGGTGTCCAGTCATAGGCCGGGCCCACCTTAAACATTTCCAAGAGAGGCCAAGAAGATGCTAAACTGAGCAACTGGCGCTTGCTCAAGTCCACGCCGCATGGGATGTCGAGTATGATAGATTTGATGTTTGCAAAGACTATCAAGGGGCGAAGTCGATCAAAGGTGATATACCACGAATTGTCCATGGATGGGATCATTGGCTTGTCGTCATCTTCGTAAATACAGAGGGAGAGGCTGATCAAGGATGTAAATGCACAGGCTGCTTGGATGGCCACGAAAAATGACATGAGATCTGATGCAGCGGGACAAGCATCAAGACCAACAGAAAGGTATTGAAGCTTAGGAACATGAAAGTGACGAAGAAGCCTCCAAACAGAGATTAAAAATGAAGAATTGAGGCAAAGACTGCGAAGCGCAGAGAAGGCCAAGGTGGAGGTAGAGGGTCGAGTAACTTGAATTTGGTCGACCACTGCATCATGGACCTTGAAGGAAATACGTTGAAGGTTCTGCAAGCCAGAGAGATGGGAAAGAGCGTCAACGTTAAGTCCAACATCGTCACAAAATACAGAACAGAGGTTTTGCCAATGACATATGAGGCCAAAAAGCGTATCACCATGGGCCCATTCCAAGACGTGGAAGTTAGCGACGAACGGACAACCTTCTCCAAAACCATCGATGGAAGACCCCAGAATCTCCGTACGCTCGAGAGAGATATCCGTCACTGTAGAATTCATAAGGTGCCGTACCAAAGGAGCGACTGTCGCGCTGGGTTCGTATAGTCCAACAGTACGGAGATTTGGGAAAATCGATTGAATAGAAGTTGGTGGGTTGGAGAACGCGTGGATGGAAGCTGGAGCCAAACCAAAAGAGCCACTGAGGCAAGGGAGCTCCCGCACACGACTTGCATAGCCTAGAATAACATCCCAATCTGTTTGCACGAGACACCTCTTGAGTGAGTAGAGTAATTCTGTCTGCACAAGATTTCAGCACCATTCCATCCTAGCGAGGAAAACCGATTCGTGTTACCCTAGGGTCCACAGGTTCACGAGTCGCCCAGGGCAAACACCGTACCAGGGGAGTCAAGTCGGTCAATTTGGCCCAGATCATATCTAGCGCCGGCTCTTTGAATGCCCTGCATGTCCTTGCCAGTGCAGCGAGATGAGAATTTGCATAACAAGAATGCAGACCTCTGCACGGAGGCCAGGAGTCACGGGGGCAGTAGCAGAAGATGTGCAGAAGGACTTCCTCTATGAGGAGTGCATGATGTATCGGGGGGGATTCCAGCGAGTTTCAGCCCTCGATTGAAGTGCAGGTGCTTGTCTGTTGACTTTGCGCTCAAGGTCGACAATGCCCAATACCACTGGCAGCTCTGAGACCCGTTCTCCCACAGACCGAGCTTACCGGTCCCGTGTGTCCCGATGCCCGTATCATCGTATTCCTAATCACTAGTAGTAGTAATCAGTGTGAGCAGACAGAATGGATATCTGAATGTTCACCCTTCAGTCAGCGGTATCCCAACTTCAACCGACTGAAAACATCTGCTCGGCTCCACAGCCTCTCCTCCTGCCGACCCGAGTGGCTTTCGAATCGAGACATGCTGGACCGGAACGTGCCACCCAGAGAAGAAGTGAGTATGGCTGCTCAGCAAGGCGTTGATCGCGTGGATGCGCGGGGTGAGAAAAACCGCAGGAAGAGAAAGGCGACCAGGGTCGGGCTTACGGGTTTCTGCTCGACAAGGCAGTGTACAACAACATATGCACGACGTTCCAAGCGTTCTGAATGTCTGTACTCTCCGTCGTTCTGCTGTTGGCATCGATATATAATACTTCCTAGTTTCCATTCTCTTTCGGCATTATGGTGACCAGTTACGTTGCCTCTTGTCTGTCGTGCTAGCTGGGTCGGGACATCGCGCCCGGACGGTGTCTCTATGCCCTCATTGACTGGTCGACTCTCCACTGCGCAGGGTGTCCTCATGGACTTGGGGTCGCTATCTTTGACGACGCACTCCTCAAATGTGCTAAGATGCATGCACTCTTCTCAGCCATGCGCCCGAACTGTGTTCGTCCGCGTTCGGCACGTCGTGGTACGCGATGTCCATGAATGAGTTCTTCGGGGATGCCAGCCCAACTACCTCTGCCGCCTTATGTTTCTCTTACAGGGCAGTCGGGCGTTCGTCCTCTTACTTATGCAGTGGGGTGCGGGGTATTCCCCTCTGGAGTGGTGCACCACATCATCACGTCGGTGGTTAAAGTTGACGACAGATCGGATGCCTGGAGTGTACTTCTCGGGCTCATGGATCACGGGAAGCTGAGTGGGTGAATTCGCAGTGTGGGTACGGTCAGTGGCTTGGTTCAGGTAAACATTGTCAGTGACTGATTCGCAGTGGCCAGGTTGCTGGGACAATTGGGAATTACGCAGAGTTTGCCGCCGAATATGCCGGCCGGGGTTGGATTCATCAAAGGCGCTAGCATATGCTTACACTTGGTGATACTTGGCCAGGGAGCCATCCTCAGAGATGATCCTCCACTCCAAGCCGATACTTTCTGGTCCCAACACTAATGATTAAGTCAATTTACTATATTCAAGTAGTGATGCTAGCTATGAAAAAGAAACACCATCGAACCGGTGGGATGCTGCACCGAAGTAGCAATTTGACATACCAGCTAGTGTCACCCCACGAGGATTTGTGCTATGCGACAGGCATGACACGCATGGAGACCGCAACGCTCTCGAAGAATCTTCACCAAATCTTTCTCCTTCATTGCTAATGCCCCCGATTCTGCTGTGCGCGTTCCATATCGCCCACCACGGTCATGGCTCCCCAAGAGGCGCTCGAGGGCCTCCCTAGACTCTCGCGCCTTGGGATCCGCCGCCAACGTGGTGACGCAGGCGTGCCCGAAAACGTCAATGCCGCGCTTCTTAAAGACTGCAAAGTTTTGATCCCACCAGTCCTCCATGTGCGTGTCCTGCTCTAGGTGTGTCACGACGACCGCGACGGGGACCAACTTTCGGCACACCACCTCGTACAGGAGTGTGTAGTTCCTCTGCATAGTGGTGGTGATTCGGCCCCGCCGGTGACAGAACAGTAGCAAATCGATGCCGGTGGTGCTGGACAGCTCCTTGATCAACTTACACAGTTGCTCGATGGCATACAGATAGCCCGTATCGCCAATACCATCTCCGTCACCATTGCCGCTACCGTCGCCGTCGCACGTCGTCATCACCATAGGCTGCTCCAAGCCGACAGTATCCCAGATCGTGTATGACACGCCATCAATGACGAGCGGGTAGGCCTGGTTCGCCTTGGTACATCCATCGATGTCGGACGAGATAAGTGCGACGGCCTTCCCGGCGAGCAAGTTTACCACCGCGCTCTTCCCGGAACCGGTTTCTCCGAATAGGACGATGTTGAGAGATCTTCCTATCATTTAGCGTCCCTGGAAACGTTGTGTGAGACAGGATGTGTTCACCTAGGATACGGGGAAGGTAATATCACTTTGGGCGTTGACTGTTAGAAGACAATGTGAAGGACGACGAGGGGGAGCCAAGGGTGTAGGGATGCCATCAACGTTGAGGGTAACTCGGTTGGGAGTATCTCAGCTGATCGCCATCGTGCAGGGACTTCGGACACTGGTACATTTCAGCCCAAGTACATATATCCGTTATCTCGGGAGGTGCCGGCTCTCCGTTAGGTCTCTGCTCACAAACTTCAGTTGGATCCTTGAATCGCACAGGCTTTTACTCATCCATCTGGTAAGTACGTCTCATGACAATACTTTGGTATTATGATGTTATGTCGCCTGGAATCTGTGAGGTTGACCAAGTTACGAGTCATTTCGGGAAAAGGCGGGCATGACTTATTCGATGGTGTCCCAAGTCCCCAGTTTATTTCCATGGATGCTGTGCCATACTCAGTAATGCCCCTTGGCGCGCGCTTGACACTGCAAGGCATTCCCGAGTATATGCGCCTCCCTCCTTCGGCTTGAAATCACCTGTTCTGGCATCTACCCACCTTGTCATATCTCGTTCCTTCGCCAATATCACGGTGTCCGGGTGGTAAGTCTGGCAAAGGTAGGTGTGGGAGGTACAAACTAAGCATTGTGTACCTGCAGAGCAGCCATGGGCAGCCCACCTCTCAATGTCATCTTCTTTGGCCAGACGGGTTCGGGCAAAAGCTCGTTGATTAACCTCATGGCGGGGCAAGACATAGCCAAAGTGTCCAGTGGCGCGGGAGGATGCACCCTGGCCTTCCAACGCTACCCGTTCCTGGTGAACGGCCGGAACGTGCAGATATGGGACACGGTCGGCCTGGACGAGCCGGACATGGAGCTCGAGTCGATCGAACAAGCTTATCGGCTCATCCGTGACTGGGAGAGACACGGTGGCGTCGACCTCCTACTCTTCTGCATTCGCGCGCCCCGCATCACGGCGACGTCGCAGGCCAACTACCGGCTGTTCTATGAAGCGCTTTGTAGGTCTCAGGTGCCAATCGCGTTAGCGATGACGCACCTCGAGCAGGAGAACGACATGGAGGATTGGTGGACGAGGAACGTGGATAAACTGGAGCAGTACGGCTTGAAATTCGCAGCCCACGTTTGCGTCACGGGCTTGTCGACAGACAGCAAGTATGCCGAGTCGCGGAGACGCGTTTGGGATTTGCTGCAAGCTCACTGTGGTGAACGTTTTACCATGCCTTCGGAGACATGGTTTGTCGAGTCTTTACCCTTGCTCGGCGTTCTGTCACCATTCAGGAAGGGGTTCACGAGGAAAATGATAGTAAAAGTCCTGGTGAAGCGTTGCGGAATGGGTCAGAAAAAGGCAGAGGAACTAGCGGCAAAGTTGGAGCCCTAGAGTACACTTAATTTTTTATCCAGAATTATATTGTTTTGTGTAGAGAGTACCCGTACTATGTATGATCCCTCGCTGAAGTTGTGAACCTAAATAGTGAAGAAATACCTAACCTTCAGCCCTAGGTATAAGAAGAATGTGTACTAAGGCCTCCGCCTGCCAGAGAGATGCCGGTGCAAGCGGGAGCATTTTTTCTCACAGCCAAGTAATTCAGTCGCCGTTTAAAATGTATGGGATTTGACCGTGGGGCCGACAAGCTGTACAACAATTTTACGCTCCGACTGAACCTCAGAGACAAGCGGTTCCTCGAGGGTAAGGCATAAAACATCTAAGGATTCTAAGCATTCAAATGCGATTCTACCATTTGCGAAGACTCAGCGAAGGTACGTTCATGAAGTATGAAATCATAGTAACAGCCACAGGTCATCTGAAATGAGGGTATCCTGGTGAGTTGCATCAGGTTCCCAGCTAACATCATCATACATGGAAAAAGGGACGTGGATAAAACTAGGCGTGGGATATATTCCGAGAAACGTGTCGTGGTCGATGCCAAGCATGTGTACTAAAATAGTCCAAAGAAACTTCTACGTTTCTTGGTGCCATCACTTTGAGACGACAATTGTCAGCATCAGGTGGGAACATTATAATCATGTAAAGCAGATTTACTCATCGGCATCATCTGAAAGGATGCACGAGATATCGTGCGCGTCGCGGATACCGAGCCCGCAACGTTTGCGTAGGAACTCCTCCAAGTCACGCCTCTTCACTCCCTTTGGGCGATTCTGAAACCTGGCCCAGCGCTGCGCAAATCGTCGGAACCATTCGACAGAAGGCATATTATACTTCCCATTGTCATCATGCTGGCCCAGCATATGCTCGATAGCTTGTTTGGACTCTTGAGACTTGGAGTGTCCAGACAGTCCGGTGACGCATGCATGCGTTACAGCCATCATCTCGTGCTTCTTGAATATCTCTACGTTTTGGTCCCACCAATCTTCCATCCGCGGATGACGTTCAAGGAAAGTGACGACGATTGCTATAGGAACTTTGGTCTCGCAGAACACCTCGTAAAACAACCTGTAGTTATTCCGTGTCGTGGTGGTGACACGGCCTTCACGATGGCAAAGAACGAGAAGATCGACCCCTCCCGAATTCTCCAAATCCCGGATAAGCTCGTATGTTTGTTTAACAGCAGTGAGGTATGCTTCGGCCCCCATCACCGTGTCTGCTTCGGAAAAGCCACGGGTGTCCCAGATGGTGTACGATACGCCATACACCTGGAAGGAGTACGGCCGATAGGACATGGTACATGCGCCAGTGTCTGGGGAGGTTTGGGCGACTTCCTTTCCGGCGATCAGGTTGACCAATGAGCTCTTTCCGACGCCAGTTTCACCAAATAAAATGATGTTGAGAGACTTTGTCATGACGTGCTCTGGGATATGTATCCATCAGACCTCAGGATCGCGTTCCTGCATAGCAATGTAGAGGTGACTCACACTGCCTCGTTGAACCGTGCGCCCGGACGATCGTGGGAATGGTTAGCCTTTCGATCTCTGTGAACAGCGATGCGGCGAGCTGGAGTGACAGGAGGTGTCTGAGAGGATGGATAGTTTTGGACCGCTTGTCGGTGATGGAAGCGGCGACACCAAGTCAGGAGGCAACTTATGCCTGTGCCAAGTGATGCTTATGGCGTACTTTCGGCACGGAAAGTCCGGACCGCATTCCCCGGTATTCTCACTGTGGTATACATAGCGCGATGATGCGATCTACATCTCGCACCATCATGATGATACTCCCCTCGGACGAGCCACTCCTGCGGACTCCTGCCGCATCATGGCCACATTTCGCGCTGTTCCTACTGCGTTGCGTCCTGTGTTTCGCACTATTATTCTACTTATCTGTGCTATTATGTGGGTAGGACGAGGACGGACAAGGAGAGGTGGCGAGGCGATGGGGCGCACGAGACAGCACATGACGAGAGTGAAGGGAACAGCACACGAGCACGGACACCGTGCTGGGTGCTGGTCGTCGGCCTCAATGGCGGTGAGTGGCGACGGACATGACCACGTAACCCACGACAGCATCACAAGCTCACCGCATCGACCATGCTTGTATGAGCGGTCGTCAAAATGTTACGTTGTTAGACCGGCGCTCGACAACTGCTATCTGCAAAGCAGCTGAAATGGAATAGGTGTTCAGTTGTTTCATTGTGGCCTATGCCTCCTAGCAAGCAAGCAGATCGGTGGAGACCTTATGCATTAAGCTGTATATGGTATGTTCGTAACGTTCCTCCGAATCGGTTGTCTGAAAAGCACTCTGCAATGGGTTCTGACCGTTTTCTTTCTGGTAAGACCCTTGAATTTCCTTTTTTTTGCTAGCCACCGTCCAATCACAATTCTCAAGGCTCAAGTGGCCGCGTAGAGCCGTCAAGCGATAATGTTACACAGCAAGTCTACAGATGGGCCTCGCTTGTCCCGGAACGTAAAGGAGCGTAGGCCATCCCAAAGTCCACTTTTATGCTGCGGCAGATGGCCGTTCCATGACGAATTGGAAAATCCAGGGCATGGGTGTGGCGAGTAACCATATGCTGTGTAGGCCTCGGCGTCCGAGTTGCTATCCCCCACTTATGGAAATCGTAAGTATATACATACATATGCGAATGTGCAGCGAGCCAACAGGGCCGGACCCATCTGCGAACAGACCGGGGTGGCTGGTGGTACATCCGCCTGAGCGATCAGCTCCTTATTCTCATCCTCTCCCAGAATTTTGCGACTCTAAATCCTTGCTGTATGAATGTCTCGCTCTGTCCTCGACCCCGGAGACATTTGTACATCAAAATATATTATCACGCACGTATTTTGTCCACTCCAGCTTCCTGACGGGGATGACCACAGCATCCACCACGATCATTCTTTGGCTGGGGCGGTCGCCGCTGCTGCTCGTCTTTACAGTGACTATGTCGACAAAGTCAATCTCCCTCAATGGCGTAGCATTTCACGGATGCTCGAAAGTACGCAGGCCGTCATCCAGCATGAAAGCTTGAGTAGCGTCCAAATCACCTCCCAGTTTGGCTGCATGAGTGTAGGAGGTAAGTATTCGAGCCTGTAAGTATTCTAGAAACTTACAGCATGTAGACACCCTTGTATTGCCTATCCGAGCCCAAAACGCGGGCGTCATGCTCAGAAAGCAGAAGGATTCTGTCATATTCGAGTCGTTCGAGACATCCCCAATGGCCAAGGATGTGGTAACAACACAAGGAAAGCTCATCTGTTCGTATCCTGGGCCTGCGATCGAGATTCCAAACGACATATTTCACGACAAGGACTTTCTTTCCGAACTCGTAAATTTTCTTGTCCACATGAACGACGATGTCCTTGATGCACTGCAGCCATCTGCCGTCAAAGACACTGCCCACCCACGTTATATCACCGAATTACTTACAGGTATCTTGAGGGGCATCGGTTACCCAGTTCATGTTGATCGTATCTGCAAACGCGTGGGCGACGACGTTGTATGGAATAACCCACAGTTCCCGCCATGGCGGCGCTCGCCACTCTGGCTTCTCATCAGGGTTGCCCTTCAGACGACGCTCCAACGGTCTCAACTCGAGCATGATACCTACAAGGTGTTCATGTTGTTCTTCATGTCTCTCTTGGCGGAAGAGAAGACCTGCACATACCTTCCCAGTAACCTCCTCCACTTTATGTCAGCCAAATTGGGTAGGCGTTTACAGAAACTGGGTTCTGCTGCACCGGATTGGCTCTCAAGCATTGTTTTGGAGACGTGCACTTCTCTTCGATCTATCATTGAAAATCGGTGGAGACAAGTACAGGCGACTCAGCATCCATCTCCAATCTGGAATCCTTCCCAGCTTGATCTGTTCCGGGACATCCGACTATCGCTCTCGCATAGTGGGGAATACCTTCGCATCTCTCTTGCTGTTCAGGACGTTAGTTGTCCCCACATGCCTTTTAACCCCGCACATCACCCACGACGCGTTCTTGATGATTTTCTCGATTTCGATGGGAGACACTTTGAGGAAGCGTACCATATCGAACCCAATATTACCCTCTATGACGTGGAGTGCGCGGTTGAGCAAGATATTGACGCCTGGGTTGGTCGGGTCACTGGCAGGGACTACAGTGATGCTTGCGTGAAACTGGAGACATTGGGGCATAAGTATTCCTCAAGTGCGCTGGAAACGTACGCGAACAATCCGGAACTTCTTTCGGTCATGCTATTGACTACGATTGAACTCTGGGTTGCGCTTGACAAAATTGCTATCAAGGACATTCCAATACTTGCAGACTACTCCCCAGAAGTGCCCGCAAGTCTTCTGGAACCCCTGTTACTTTCCAGGTCTGCTAGCCTCCACCGTCTTCGCCAAGCACATCAATACATCTCTCATCGCCACTCACGATCACGAAATCGGTGGTCGGTATTTTCCTCAGACGTCACGGCGGACAGCTTCTCCGTTCGTTTCTACAGAAAATCTGCACATCTTCGGGCACTCAAGATGCGGATCGAGGATGCAGCAAAGAAAGAAGTTCGTGAGAAGGTAGCTGAACTGCAGAAAATGAATGCCCGTTACGTCGATCTTCGGAGACGGGTAACAAGAAATGGTCATGCCGACTATGATATGAATATGCGGATATCCGTTCATGTGTGGCCATTGCCAGCTAACCGACTCGAGGCTGAAGTTGCAGTGTTCGAATTAGATTGTCCGGTCGCCTTCAACATGTGGCGTACGGCCACGTTCCATCTCTTGGTCGATCTTTGCTCTCCAGCAATTCAGCAAACCGGACCTCTTACCAAGCTGAATCACTATGATGCACTCAGTCCTTACCTTGTAGAGCATCCGAGATCAAGGATCTCCCTTGGTTCCAACACGAGGTCACCCTATGTTTCGCGTCCCAGTGTGCCTATTCCTGCCAAGCGGGAGCAGATCAGCATCGCGAACTGGTTAGAATTCTTTGCCTTCGACGCAGGTACCGGCCTCCCTGCCTCTGTGGCGTTGGGCCGTAGTGACAGCAGGGGGTACTGCACACACAGGCTCCCGAGTGGCCCATACTATAATTTACAAAAGTATGTTGATTCCACGTCCCATACATCGAACGAGGTCATTGCGGGCCAAGCCAACTACCACAAGGATCCTTTCGTCTCCGAGTACGTGGCATTCGGACATCTGCGCAGTGGTGGACTACTCCAATGGCTCAATATCTTGCGAGAGCTCCGGGCCCGGTCACTGAGTTTCCGTCGTCAAGAGGTCCACATTCTGTTGGCTCAGGCGGTCTCTCAAGTTGGGCCACTTGGATATTCGGGTTGGATATGGCATCAAGAAATCCGACAACCCTCCTTCTGTTACGCCCTCCTAGGAGAACTCCGGAGTCTCATCCAGGATATCGGGGCCAGCTGGTTGGAAGGGGTGACAATGGATACCATCTCCCTTTTGCTTCGCCGGGTACTCGCATCTGACCCTGATCAAGCTGTCGTACTGGAAGCACTTGGCCTTCTTCGCACTGTTCGCAAGAAGGTGTTCTCCTGGGTGCAGGAGCTATCGACCAGGCTCGTAAAAACCCCAGGAGATGGAGATTTTCGCAGTGTTCTCCGAAACACGGCCTCTATTTGTCGAAGCACGTTCAATGTGGATACGGCCATGATCTCGCAGCTCCTTTATTCAGCAGAAGATATTGAGGTTCTGCTTTCATCTCTCATATTGATCCGCATCCATACCCCTACCGAGGTCTCTCGTCTTCCTGCATATTCTCAGCTACTCCTTGACCGTGATCGCCGCCTCTCTCTGGCTCTTGAGAGTATCGTGAGCGATATCATTCGGACGGACTCAAGGGATGGAGGTATCAACCTTGCAATTCGCACCGTTTGGTCTGAATACCACCCTGGTTCGAAGTGGACTCAGTTAGAAGTTCCGAACTCGCACTGGTTTTTGTGCACGACCGCGCCACCAGCAAACCAGCATCCACAAACAGTGCATTTCAATATACTTGATGGGTCACTCCTGATCAATGGGAAACCATTTGGAACTTGGTTGCCAGACGACTATGTGCGACATCCTCTATACAATCTGCTCTTTGGTGAGGTATGTCTTGTTGTTCTCGGTGCGGCGCAAATTGCCTACCTCCTGTACAGCAGGTGCTGGAAGTTGTCCCTGGCGATCTTCCAGGGATGGATTACACTGCAAGAAACTTGATTTCTGATCACCAGGTGCGCGGACTCAGATACCAGCGCAATGTACAACATAACAGTCGAGTTAACATGTTTATGTAGGTATACCTTTCTCTTAGAAATAATGGCACGGATCTGGTGATCCGAGCTAAACGAAAAGGAATGAACACTGGTGATTCGGAAATCATACAACTCATTCCCCGCGAAAAACTGGAGGGTGACCTACCAGCAATACTGATCGAAGGTCATGCTCACTGGCTGAACCTCTCCACATCAATTGTAGAAATACGTCCTCTCCGTACTCTTTGGGAGACTTCAACAGAGAACTGGAAGATTGATTATAATTATACTGGGTATCATCGTGCTCAGAAAGGTCGCGAGTCCCTCGTAGACATTCGAAGCCGAACATGGGACATGATTTCACGTCTATTAAGGCCACTCACTGACCCCAAGGACCTTCTTATCAGTGTGTCACCGATCGACTCCGATCAACTGATGCCATCGTTACGGCTGTTTGTTTTCCTGCCACGGCATCACCTATCCTTCTGTGTTGACGAGGACGGGGACCTCCAGTCCTGTGATATCAGGGGAATGGTTTATGACAAGAATCAATCGGTCGGGTCTCTCTTTGGGCTGGTCAATCGGCTAGTACTTCGGCCGAAGACCCGTGATCCCAAGCCTGTCGAGCTCATCCCCCGATGCGTCATCATCCCTGATGGTACGGTTTCATATCGAATGGATGGTTACCATGTCCGTGTAGAGACCGCCACCCCTCCCTCTAGCATCGAGCGGATCACGTACCAGGCCTACAGGGTCAATACTGACCTTGGTTGCTTGACAGGAGATGCCACTCTGACGAGCAAGTTGTACTGTGCTTACCTACATGCCCTGACCAGCGGATGCAGCCCTGATCCACTTACGGGTAGGTCTGGTGCAGAGGAGGCGTTATCATTACTCCAGTCAGCTAGCTGTTCGTCCAACATAAACCTCAGTCCTCGTGATGCAGAGCTCCTGAGCTTGATTGCATCCATGTGCCCCTCACGAACGTGGTACCCCAACTCGGACCATCCTGTGCAAAGGGAAGGGTTGTCCGACTTAGCAGCAATCTCACGGAGTTACGAATTGTATGTCCTTTGCAAAGCAGTCAAAGAACGCTTCGAGAGGATACAGGTATTCCACGGGAGTCAGCGGAGTCCTTCGTTCGAAAAGTTTCCATCGGAAGACGAGCACCCTCTGAAGCGCAGGGCATTGCGAGCTGTATATCTGCTTCCGTTCGAGTTTTCAATGCCGCCTTCTGAAGCGAACTTCGATGTCCAATACCTCGCAAGAGATCTAGTTGAAGCTTACTCAGGAGAGCACCGTGCCTGTACCGCGGCGACGTACGTCCACTGCCGGGCTGCGATGAACACGAAGGATATATGGAGCTTGTTGCGATCGTGGCCGGGGAACGTCCCAGTGGCTGGGGACGCCATGTTGTCTCTTCAGTACGACAGGTCATGGTTGGCTCCCGATCTTCCATTGACATGGATCAAGACATACAATCTTCTACGAAGAAGTGATGAAAGGAAATGGTTTCAAATACTCTTCTCACTATCCGCCATGGCGTATTCCTCATCGAAACTCAGCGACCTGGTTCCCTTGTTCGTATCCTTTGCGTCACATCCAGAGTTTCGCTCCGAGGATCCGCCCCAATACCGTTCCTATGACATCTCAATGGGATGTTCTCCCTCTTGGGTCACCTTATGCGAATATGTTGTCAATTGCGCGTGCCCCTTCACAAGCAGCCCAGAAAGCTCCCTCTCAACCTCAGTCGGGATGTATGGCACAACCCCATTCGAAATGTACGATAGCAGGCGACGCTCGGACGCCAATGCGACTGCGCGAAGGCTGTTGGACGCTTGGCCTTGCGAGACTCCCCCACCTTGCTCACTCAGCTCCAATTTGTATAATAAAGCGGAGCTGGCACGCAATCTTCAGCGTCACTTTTCTGATTGCTTCCGTAATCTCAAATTGCGAGAGCATTTGACACGTGTTCAGCAAATTCTGAACGATCTCCACTCCCCGCCCCCCGACATTTCGCTATATTCATCCAATTCTTCGCGGAACATCTCCGCTCCCTTCCCGTGGCGACTATATGTCGATCAGTTATTCGTCCGACCCGCTCCGCCATTACCGGCGTGTGATAGAGTACCTCGATATGCTACCACCACTGCCAACCCTGGTAGCTTGCTCCCCGATCACGCACCACTGCATCAGCTAGTTTCAACGGTTGAAGCGAATGCAGTAAACCAGTTTCAACGCCAGTATGTCTCGGCGCTCCGCACTAGCGTAGGATGTTTCAGAAGTGGGCTTGTAGCTCACGGAGCGCAGATGGCACTGCCTACTGCAAATGTGCTTATGGATCACTATGCTAGGTGCAGGGCAAGCTATATCAAAGCTCTTCATCGACTCGAGGAGTGTCTAGGCCCAAAAAATCGAAACGAACAAATAGTCAAGGAGAGTGGGCAATGGCCACGCATCACTGCGCAAACACTTTTTCGCTACCTCGCATCGAATTCCCCAGTCACCCTTCCCAACGACTGGAAGAAGTGTCTCACAAGTTTCACTCTACTGGCCCTCGGGGTACAACGTGCTCGGAGATTGCTTCTATTGTACTTTGACAACGACCACGAAGAATTCTATAGGGAACTACAGAACGAGGGATGTGACGGTTGGGACGCTGAGGAACATCCAGACTGGCTACTGATCCAGGTGGGCATATCGTGGTATGACCGCTACAATGTGCTCACGCGTCTCCATCAGCTTCAAGGCAACTTTTTAATTCGTCGAGTTCAGGCAGAAGTTGCAGATGAAATGATCTCACCATGCTCGGGAGGTAATACAACCATGCAACTTAATATGGGAGAGGGGAAGACATCTGTCATTATTCCCATTGTCGCGGCTGCCCTTGCAAATGGTACCCAGCTTGTTCGTGTCATCGTTCCAAAGCCGCTGGTAGCCCAGATGCTTCACATTCTCGCAGATCGGCTTGGTGGACTCACGAACAGACGACTGTTTTACCTCCCATTCTCCCGCTCCCTCGCGGTCAACGCCGAGAAAATTGCCTCTCTACGTCAAATCATGTTAGAATGTATGCAGGAGCGCGGGATTCTAGTCCTGCAGCCAGAGCACGTTCTTTCGCTCAAGCTAGTGAGCGTGGAGAAGCAGCTGTCTCGGGTAGAAGACTGTCAGTTGGCAGAGTCACTGCTGGCTCTTCAGAGGTGGCTCCGCTCTTGTTCACGAGATATTCTAGATGAGAGCGACGAAATCCTCGATGTTCGGTCCCAATTGACATTCACTGTCGGTCAGCAGCAGCATGTGGAATGTTCGCCTGAGCGGTGGACTATCACCCAGCAGGTTCTTGGCGTCGTGGGAAATTACGCGTCTTCTCTTCACAAGCTTTTTCCACTTGGAGTTGAGTATGTGCCTGGACCACCCGGATCCTTTCCCTACCTGCGTATCTTGCAAGTAGATGCCGGTCAAAAGTTGATCTCATGGGTAGTGCGAGACGTTATTAAAGGTGTCCTTCCAAGTATCAGTTTTGGACCGCTTCACCTCCACCCAGGCCTCAAGGACGCGATCCAGCATTTCATATCTTGTCAAGATGTCTCTCTCTTGGAAGTTCAATCGGTAAAGGAATGTTTCGGACAAACTCGTTTATGGGGTAGCCTACTACTGTTGCGCGGCCTTTTGGCCAACGGCATCCTCTTGTTTGCCTTCACAGAGAGACGCTGGCGGGTAGACTATGGACTCGCCCCATCACACACCACTCTTGCAGTTCCTTATCGCGCAAAAGACACCCCTGCACAAAGAGCAGAGTTCGGGCACGCGGATGTCGCTATCATCCTCACCTACCTATCTTATTGCTACGATGGTCTCAGCGATGATCAGCTAAGACTTGCATTTGGGATTTTGTTTACACAACATGATCCATCTTTCGATTACGATCTCTGGGTGCGGGCCTGCCCTATTGTTCCTGAATCTCTGCGAACCATAAGTGGCGTCAATGTCGACTCATTGGAACAATGGAACAAGCTCCTTCTTCCTCTGTTTTCGCGGAACCGGGCAACAATCGATTTCTACCTTTCGAATGTCGTGTACAAGAGCGGAGCTTACGAGTTTCCTTCAAAATTGTCAACTTCAGGGTGGGATTTGGTGGAAACAAAAGAGCGCTTGCTGACCGGTAATTTTGAGGTTACGTCCATGTAGTTGTCGTATCGTTGACCGGCCATGTTTCAGGATTTTCGGGAACAAATGACGGTCAATATCTATTACCCCTGCAAATCACCCAACGCGATCCCGAACACCAACGAGGAACCAACGCAAAGGTTTTATCATACCTTCTTCAGCCGGAAAATGATCATTACATGTGCATAGCCCGTGAGTGCGGCGCGCGGCGAACCACATACGAATTCCTTCGACTCTTGGTTTCCCAGCAGCCCGAGATCCGCATCCTACTAGATGTCGGTGCTCAAATGCTTGACCTTCAAAACTTTGAGCTGGCGAAAGCGTGGCTAGATATCACCCCAGATGCCTCTGCTGCCGTGTACTTCGGCGAGGATGATGAGTTGATGGTGGTCACACGAGATGGCATTACGCAACTCTTGCGTTCTTCATCGTTTGGGCAGCAGTTGGACCAATGTGTCGTATACCTCGACGACGCTCATACACGTGGTACCGACCTCAAAGCTCCCAGCGGATTCCGTGCTGCTGTCACTCTGGGCCCTAAAGTCACTAAAGACCGCTTAGTTCAAGGTATGTATTCAGCGTCATTTCTTCTATCCCTGGCTTAAATATTTTTGCGACAGGTTGTATGCGGATGCGGATGCTTGGTCATGGTCAATCTATCATGTTCTTTGCACCTCCTGAAGTTGATCGGCGTATCCGTTTTGTGGCGGGCAAAGACAAAGACCCCTTGACCAGCATTAATACAGTGGATATTTTGCACTGGGTTATTCGAGAGACATGGGATCATATTCAGCGCTGGACGCCTCACTGGGCACAACAAGGAATGGACCATACATCCCGGTTTGCCGCTTGGACCAGCTTCTGTGAAGGCCAACTGGGGTCGAAAGGGCTGGCAGACAGATGGCTTCAGCCGGAAGCAAAGAAGTTGGAAGATCTCTACGCGCCGCGTAACCCTCAGCTGCACTCGGCCGTCCTCACTAATCCGGGTATTCATCAACGCTGCATTGATCTTGGGGTTCTCTCACTATCATCTGCGCAAATGGATGAAGAGCAGGAAAGAGAGCTCATTTATGAAGCAAGGCGCGAACAACAAATTGAACAGACTTCGATTACACTACCAGCGAATCATTCGATTCACCAGGATGTCATTGCGTTTGTGAAGACCGGCATCATTCCGACCAGGACTACTGTGTTCAGGACACCGACCAAAACGTTCAAACCGGCCTTCGATACACTAGATGGGACATCCGCGGCTACCAATGAGACGTACATTTGGAGTCGATCTATATTGACAACGGTAGACTTCGAGCAAACCGTCAAGGTATTAGGGAAGACGGACGACTTTTTGCGCCCCGTCCACTGGATTGTTTCCGCCAAGAGAGGTACTAATGATGTGTTCGTTATCATAAGCCCTTATGAAGCGAACGCTTTGCTACCCGATATTAGGTCAAGCAAAAAGGTTCGCCTGCATCTATACACGCCACGCATCACCAAGTCAATGAAATCATGCAACGACCTCTCGTTGTGCAGCATCCCTGCGGTCCTCGACGTGTGGACCCCTCCCTCGCCCCTTATGGATCAATTGAGCGTATTCGCTGGGCAACTATACTTGAAGGACTACGAGACGTATATCCGGTTGTGTCGTTTCCTTGGGGTGTATGCAAGCGACCTTCAAGGCGTGGAGGGAATCGAAGTTGAGCAGGACGGGTTTATCTTGCCGATAAATCGAGCAAGGCACCCGGGGGTTGCGCACACATTCCAAAATTCGCCCATCCCTGCTCTCAAAGCGTTGATGGATATTCGTAGCAGAGGCATCGACTTTACGTCGACACACATGGGGAAGCTCGTCCATGGGCGGATACTTTCTGAAAGCGACTTTGATGGGTAAGTGTATTTAATTCCTCCCTTTGTTTTTTCGTTCTGGGTTGGATCACTCGTTTGTAAGGCACAACCAATTACATGCGGCGATGGCTGACGTCTGAGACGAGGGAGTTGAGTTGCATCTTTAGATTGTAGGTGCGCTCTCCCAACCTTTCATCACGAAGAAATCAGCTTACCGTAGTCTCGGTTTGTGTACAGGCCATGTGGACATCCAGTCTTTGCAACCCAAGGCTTGACCTTACATACGTCGTCTACAGGAGCGAATCCAGCGATCTGTCTATAGCCTGCACAGACCGAGTAGTGTAATTACAGACAACCCCATGTATTCACGACTATCATCCAGGACACGGATAGAACGAAGTGCACTCTCCCCATCAAATGCCTTGCCGAACCTGCTCAGCCCCCAACTCTGGTTCAACGTCAGAGGAGATCTACTACAATCAAGTAGTAGGGTGTCAGCGAGTATCGTGCAATGCAATGAACGAACCAAATGGACTCGTGCACAGGCGCTGCTGGAGCATCAGATGAAGGCACTATGTGATGCCACATGGACTGCGGGCACAGACATGGCAAACAGCGGTCGTAAGAAAAGGGGGCCGCCCTTTCAACAGATGGTGTACTAGTGAACAGCCAACGAGCCCATCAAGTTAAGGCTGTGGGTAAGGAACCAGCTGGACCGGCGGCCTGGTGATGGAAGTGATGACTATGCAACGCCCCGACGTGTACGTAGATCACCGTTGTGCTGAGCTTGGTGGAAGGCAGGTCTGAATACGGACCACGTCGATGCCGTTCACCACCCCGACCGTGACGGATTAACTCCGAGGTGTCCGATGATGGGAAAGAATCTTGCTGCATGCACCTTACTGATGTCAACCAGGGCTACATTTAGCATGGAGAAAACCAACCTCTGACCAAGATGAGGCCCGCGACAGCGACTGCTACGCACCCAGCATTTCTAATGTGAATGGCTGCTGACGGGGCTACCCTTCAAGTGGCTTTGGAGAATGCACTAAGTGGGAAGAATGATGTGGAGATGGTTTCTTGTTAGCAAATCGTCGGGCCCACATTTCCGAGGCCGCCGGGACACTGCAGCGGTTGCTAAACATGGCCATGGAAACGGTATTAGGTACTGAGAAAAGGGGCTGCCCATAAAATTAGCAAGGATTTATGTCCACGTCAACTCGGACTGCGGGTGTCGCTGTGTCACTGCGTAAGCACTTTATGAACAGTACAAACATACCTTCGCCGACGTCACGGTAGACTTTGCCCAGCCAGTAGGAACGTCCATGCAGACGAGCGTCTAACATATCACAAACTAAGATATCAGCGCAACTGGTACCTTAATGGTGTGATCCCTCCATCAGGGTAGTACATGTACTGGGCCAGCACTACTAGGTGAGGTGGATCTGGGGTAGATTTGATGCAACTATGCCATCAAGAATCAAGAACTCACTCCGAGCCGACCTTCAATGATGCTGCATCAAGTTATTTGGTTTCAGGGACATTGACACAGCTCACCCGCTGATGCGCTATATCCCGAACCGGTCGGGTACCATTTCTGAGAGCGAGTACGTCGCAAATGATTGATACCCTCCCCGAAGTCAAATGAACGATTAAACATTACAGATATGTGAAGTTGATCCGTCGGGTCGCAAACAGTGCCAACTTTGTTTGCACGAGTCTCGGCATGCTGTCCGTGGTCCACGACACGCACCCACCCTCGCACACACGAAAGACATGGCATCGCGTTGGACGACCCATGACTCCTCTTGGTCGCCGTCATAACTTACGAGACGGTCGTCCAAACGGGACATCCTTCATCCCAAGGTCTCATTTGATCCCATGACTCGGTGGCTCCCGTAGTACGTGTTCACAACACATTCCAGAACTGCGCCAGGGCGCGCGGGGTGCTAGGCCCTTTGTGGGAGAAGGGGCCCTAAAGCTACCATCCGGCATTGACTTTTTCCGCCGCACAGTGGGAGAAGGTTAATAACCATCAGCCTCAGAGAGTATGAAGATTACCACCGAATTCTTGAGTCTTTGAAAGCCCCCGTCGATGCATCAAGCCCTCCACATAGAGGAAATCATTCTCCATGTCTTCCGTTACTGTCACACTTGGCCTCCTCGCGCAGATGGGCATTCTTCCTACGCAAATACTCATCTGACCACCCTGGCGAGGACGTGCCGGGTATTCAAAGAGCCAGCGCTGGATCTCATTTGGGCCGAGTTGAATGACTTGACTCCTCTCGTGCGATGCTTGCCTGGTGAATTGTGGGTAGCGCACGAACCGGTTGAACATGGGGTAAGGGGGCTATTTTTGTAGACGTTCATGCGAGGATGAATTGTGTTGAGAATTTGTACAGGCTTCTTGGCTCTACTCGCTCAAAAGGTCTCTTGGGCAAACTGATTGGGACATCGTTTCAAGTTATGCACGTCGTGTGCGAGCACTCCCTCGTCTGAGTGGCTCGTTTGGCCTGGCTGCAGATTGCATTCGAGTGTTCTCCAATCTGCCAGCGTCTACCCAGCCGATTTTTCCAAACCTTTGTACTGTTGGGTTACACGATCCTAGTGCTGCAGTCAGTCCTTTGATGCGGCACCTTGCAAGTCGTACAGTGACGGACATCTCGCTCGAGCGCACGGAGATCCTGGGAACTGCTATGGATAGTTTTGGTCAGGGATGTCCATTTGTGACCACCTTCCGTGTGTCGCAGTGGAATCACACCGATACTCTCTCTGGACTCATATGCTATTGGCAAAATCTCCGTACCGTGCGTTGCTACGACGCTAGCCTCAATGCCGATGCTCTGTCCCATCTTTCCCGCCTGCATAACTTAAGTCGTATGGCTTTGAAAGTGCATGGTACGCAAGTGAATCAATTTCAAGCCGCTGAATCCTTTATTTCTACCTTGACTTTCCTGCCACTCCACGATTTTGGACTCAGTTCTCCATCCTTGGCCGCAATTGGGAGGTTCCTACCCTATTTTCGCCTCCCTGAGCTTCGGAAACTTTGCATCGCTCTTCACTCACGCCCCACTATACCTGATCTTATGTCACTCTTTGTGGCCCTTCGAGATGCTTGCACACATTCTTCCTTGAACGCACTCGTCCTCCGCGTAAACGAAGAGGAAGACGCACCGATGATCCTATCCATGGGGAACTCCTCTCCGTATCATATCACATTCGACATTCTTCAGCCTTTGACAGCCTTTGTGAATATAAAATCCATTATCCTCGACATTCCCTGCGGCGTTGGTTTGAGCGAGGGCGAGTTTCTCAGCTTAGCATCTTCGTGGCCCCATCTGGAAGTGTTCGAGGTCGGCGAAAACTACGAATGGATGCCGTCAAGCGCGATTACTCCTGGAGGGTTCCTGCAGCTTTTGGAACAATGCAGGTCCCTCCGGGTGTTCTACTTCGCGTTCGACACCCGAGGGTACATCGAAATTCCTGAAGGAGATCCATGGCGCGGCCTCAGAATGCCAAAGGACGCGTTCATCCACTTGCTCAAGTCACCCATCGAAGAAGAGTCTATCGATGCACTTGGTGCTTTCTTTCACGTCGCGCCGTACCCAGATTTCAAGCTAACCACCCACTGGGACTACCGGTATTTTCTGGGGAGCGGAAGTCCACAAGAGCCTTGTGATTTGTACCATGATCGGTGGGCGCGAGTTCGTAGACTTGCCTATCACCTATGGGAGAAGGGGAAACTTTGAAGCACTCTCAGGGTACTCGATCCCAACAGCAGTGATGGTCACTGGCACCTACGGTAGAGTCGAGTTCAGACGCCGATGACGTGTACCAGTAGTTGTACAGTCGACTCTGATATAACCCATACCCAATATAGCCCATACACCCCATAACCCATGCATCCTTGGATGCCCCAAGTGCTCGGCTACCACTGTGTGGCCCCCCTGACAACCCATACACCCCATAACCCATACTCTAAGGTGCTCCCGAGGGGCATGGGTCACGACAGAGTCGATTGTAGTATTAACCCCTGCAATAACTGAGTTGCCGTTTCTCGTTAATTTTTACCGGCTTAGACGGTATTGTCCAGTTAGCTGATCCCCTGTGGCGGCTGCGATCAAGTCGAGTGCAATGTTTCGAGTGCAACTAGTCACAAAAGAAAGTTTGTTGTAGCATTGCACCGCGCTGGCGGCCGCGGAACAAGTGTATGCCAAGTTCCTGTTCGCTTATCACGCACCTTACTCACACTCCACTGCCAGGCAGAATACCCGGCGCCCGCCCTTCAGGCCCCGTGACAGGTGCGGATCTATTTCGGTCGTTCCACTAGATTCGCTCTTGCTGTGTTTCGAAACATGACAGTCGACGGCGCAATTCCGATTGGCACCATTACGCTCCAGTAGTACCTACTGCTCTCAGAATGAACCTTGGATTCGGAACGATGACCATGTCAAGCATAGGCGGGATCCTACTCTGGCTAGCGTACAGCAGCAGCACATGACACGACGCCCTACCTTCAATTCCTTCCGTCAAACCGGGGAACGGGATCGGTGTTATTTCCACCGTTTGGTGTTTGCGTATATCTCCTCAGTCCTGTCCTCATTGCCCTCCGCGTGGCCGTTTTGGCAACTCGCATTCCCGCTCGAGAGTTCTGAGGATGAAGGGCGAAGGACGTAGCAGCCAAGCGCCGTGATGTAATCGTCAATTTTACTTTGCGAAGCAACGGGATTCCCTCCTGACGAGATTAACGGGCCAATAGGTTGTTCCCCTACGCCCTCCGACGAAGGGGCGACACGGGCGTACCATTGAGTCATTTCCCAGAGTCATTTCCATTGTGGCCGATAAGCTTCAGAGAGACTATGTCGTTCGCATGGTTCAAGATCAAGTTCGACGTTGCACGCTGGTCCCGCCTTGGGAGAAACAACGCTCAGATTCAGTGTGCACGTGAAAATAGGCGTTCAACTGCGGTGGCTAAAGGCGTCTGCTCGAGGTGTCGTGTCAACTTGAATGAGTCCGAGTTCGTACTGTCTAATCAGCTGATATCTGGGTTCGTCACGTGCACATGCGCGTGGCGGAGTCGGGCGCCGTTCCGGACTTGCCCCTGCCACGGCAAACAGTGTGGTAACCATCTGCATTATCCATCAACCAGGGCGCGTACTGGTTCAGTAAGACCTTCCGTGATGCATCACGCACTCCACATAGAGGAGATCCTTTTTAGCATTTTTCGTTACTGCCACCCCTGGCCGCCGAGCAACAATCAGCACTCCCCTTACACAAACATTCACCTCACTGCATTAGCGAGAACATGCGGAGCATTCGAAGAGCTTGCACTAGACTTAATCTGGGCCGAGTTGAATAACCTGACTCCTCCCGCGGGATGTCTGCTCAGCAAATCGCGGAAAACATGCGAACCCACTAAACCTGGTTGAGGTCACCTGTGAAAGGACTTTTCTCTTTTCACCTCATCACATGTATCACAGTAGTCTAGCCTGGTCCAGGTCACTCTCTCATCAGTCACCATCATTCTTCATATGATGTCATTATGACATCATAGGTAGGTTGAGTAGTATATAAAGACAGGCATGTACAGTAGTTTCTCTAGGTTCAGAATATTATCATCTTCTCGAGATCACTAAGCTCACTTTGAGTTTGGCCTTGGGAAAGTTCCTAACAACCTGAGCGTTACTAGGACAAAAAGCGACTAATTTTTCTTTTTCTGATTTTGTGTAGGATAGTCCACTTTATTCATTCCAAAGCACCTTTTCTTGGCTATGTACATCGTGTGCGAGTACTCTGCCTGTTTGGTTCGTTTGGATCGACCGAGGCTCGCATCCAAGTGCTCTCAAACCCACCGCTCTTTACCTTTACTCGATCCCGATCTCTTTTCCCCAACCTTCGTATTATTTGGCTACACGAACCTACTGCAACGACTGCTCCATTGGTACGCCACCTTATAAACCCGACTTTAACGGAGATCTCGTTTGGGTGTGCGGAGATTCTGGGATCCGCCGTCAATGCTTTCGGAAAGGAGTACCCATACGTGACCAACTTCCGTGTATTAGAGTGGGCGCGCAGCGATACGACCTCAGACCTCATATGTCATTGGTAAAACCTCTCTTCTGTGCACTGCTACGATATTGAACTCAACATTGGCCTATTTGGAGTGGGTTTTCCATGGGCGATAATTATGACTGGACACCATCACTCCCAGTGGATTCTTACAGCTTTTAGAGCGATGCAGGTATCTTCGGGTGTTCTACTTCACGTTCGACACCCGTGGGTACACTGAAATTCCCCAGGGACACCCATGACGCGGACTCAGGATGAAGACGTGCGGGTCCATCCACCCGCTCAACTCACCCATCGAAGAAGAGTCTATATAGGCGCTCAGTGTTTTCTTCCACACTGCGCCGTACCCCGATTTTTACCTGGCCACCCACGGGAACTACGAGAATTACCGAGGGAGCACGCATTCACAGGACATTTATAATTTGTACCAGGATCGACGTATGCGTGTCCGTGGACTCGCGCTTAACTTTGGGAGAAGAGGAGGGCCTTGAGACACTCCCTCGAGACTCGATCCCGGGAGCAATAATAGGTGTGTAGATCATCACTTATCTACGTACTAGAATTAGTCAAAAAAGTTTAGATACAAGCGTGGTGATGGACGATGTGTACTTCATAGCTATGTGGCATTCTGTCGCTGAGGTTTACTGCCTTGGATACTATCGTTGGTCCAATTCATTATGTGATAGCCGAGGACAGGAGTGGTGAATGGCTGAGCGTTCAATATTCAATGCCAATGACAAATTACACTTCGGGTGTTGCATGGGGTAATGTCGCTGTTAACACGTATGCATGTCTCCATTAACCAACGATCAGCGGGAAAGCCGTACCCATGAACTCGACGAGCTACTAATTTCCTGTGAGCAATGAGATATTGGATCAGGGAGCCAAGTATTGATGATGTTTGAATTTGAACGGTTGACATTCGCATATCTCATCACAAGTTAAGCTGGCTCATCCTCTGCGTTCTTTGCACCTTGCAATCCACGGACTCGGAGATCTCAGCCCGAGGTACATCTGCAAAGAAAAACGATCGACGTCTTGCAGGATAAACTGATGCGGTGGTCCACTTTGCCGAGGGGGGCCACGTCGTTCCACGGTAGTTCTGCCTGATGTAATGAGGGCAACCGACCAACCCCAAATCCCGAGCTCTTCGACATCAAATCATGTAACTCTACCGTGAAATCAAGTCACAGTCGTATGTGTGCGAGGAGAGGCTCTCGGGCTGTTGAGCTCGTATACCGTGCCCGTCAGGCACCCCTCTCCGAGGATCAGGGCTGGACCACCACTAGGGTGTACGGTGCACGTCAGGGAGCGGGGGGCGGGTGCGGTTTCGAGCTTGCGAAATCTCTCGTCAGGGGGCTGCTGCTACCCCGACCGCTGCCCTTCCGAGGCTGTTTATGGTACCAGCTACCAGTCTTAAGCCCTATCGAAGGAATTGGCAGACCACGCACATGGGCGGGGCGCGACCCCGGATAGACTGGTCGCAAGGAGGATAAGGACGAGTGGGGAGGAGGGAGGCTTCCTGCTCGGAAAGCCTAAATTCCGGGTGGGCGCACGGGACAGGCACGACCGGAATCATCCACAGGTCGATCGGGCGCCCGAGGTCCTTGCGGACACACGAGGGCACTTCCGGAGATTCGAGTCTCGACGAGTGACACAGAACATCACTTGCGGTTCTGCAGTCCATGTTCGAATCCCACAGGAAGTGCCTGTCGTTCCAATCAAATCCTCGCGCAGGACTCCGCTGACAAGTTTGGCACCCGGTCCAATTATTTGACGTTATTATTCAAAGTCAGTAGATTCGGCAAGTCGGCGGTCACTAGTCACCAGTCAGTCATGCGCAGATACCGCCCGCCCGCTCCAAAGTTATACATGGGAAGTATTTCAATCTCTGATAGCTTCCGTCAAATGCATCACGCGCTCCGCATAGAGGAGATCCTGCTCAACATTTTCTACAATCTTTACGTTCCACGAGGCAGAAGATCGCATTCTGGTTATGCAAATGCCCATCTTGCCGCGCTGGCAAGGACCTGCAGAGCATTCAAGGAGCCGGCATTAGATCTGATTTGGTCCGAATTGAATGACTTGGCTCCTCTTGTCCAGTGTCTGCGAAGCGAATTGTGGGCGACGTGCGAGCGGGCTGAAGATGGTGTAAGGCGGCCCAATACTAATTCTCTCCATGAATGGAATAGCGCTAAATCTTGTGCAGGCTGGTCTGCTCTATTCAGTCAAGAAACCTCTCAGAAAATCAGACTGGGACGTCATTCTAAGCTATGCACATCGCGTGCGAGGACTCCGCCTCCTTTATGGTTCATTCGGTTTGGCTGCGGACGCCATCCAAGCGCTCTCCAACCCACCAGGTTCTCCCCGAACCATCTTCCCAAACATCCGTGCTGTTGGGGTACATGCACCCACTGCGGCAATTGCTCCATTGGTACGACACCTCATAAACCCCACAGTAACGGACGTCTCGCTCGAGTGTGTCGACACCGTAGGATCGACTATCTACGCCTTGGGAAGGGAATGTCCATATGTGACTGACTTCAGCGTGTCGCAGTGGGCGCAAAGTGACACGATTTCTGACCTCATACGTCATTGGCAAAACCTCTCTTCTGTGCGTTGCTATGATGTTGGCCTCAATATTGACGCCCTCTGTCATCTCTCTCGCTTGCGTAACCTACATCATTTGTCCTTCAGGGTGCACGATGTAGTCGTGGATAAGATTCAGGCCGCTCAACCTTCTCCCACCGTCGTAACTTTCACCGCACTCCATGGTCTGCACCTCAATTCCCCCCTTTTAATCCCTATTGGGAGGTTGCTATACTACCTTCGTGTCCCTGTCCTCAAAAACATTTCCGTCGGTCTTCACACTCGCCCTACCGCACCCGATCTTATGCTATTTTTCACCGGCCTCCAAGAAATCTGCACACATACCTCCCTGAACCAAATCTATCTCCGTGCATACAACAATCAATCAGAGATTCTATCCATGGAGAATTCCCATCCGTACTACCTCACCTTCGATCGTCTCCGGCCATTGACTGTGTTTTCGAACATCAAATCTATCACGCTCGACATTCCTTGCGGGGTAGATTTGAACGAGCGTAACTTGCTCATGTTGACATCTTCCTGGCCCCATTTGGAAAAGTTTGAGGTGGGCGAGAACTATGACTGGGCACCATCAAGCGGGATCACTCCCAACGGATTCCTACAGCTTCTAGAACAATGCAGGTCTCTTCGGGTGTTTTACTTCGTCTTCGATACTCGAGGGTATACTGAAATTCCTCGAGGGGACCCATGGCGAGGACTGAGGATGCCGAAGGACACGTTCCTTCACCTGCTGAACTCGCCCATCGAGGAAGAGTCTATTCAGGCCCTGGGCGTTTTTTTCCATGCCGCCCCCTATCCTGATTTCAACCTGAGCACCCACTGGAATTATCGGTACTACGAAGGAAATCCCCGCGCGCAGGAGCTTTGTGACTTATACTATGATCGATGGGTCCGAGCTCGCGAACTGGCGCGCGATGTTTGGGAGAGAAGGAGGGACATGATACATTCTTTGGATGCTCGGTTCTCAGTCGGGGTGATCAAGGGGTCGGAATTAGAATCAAATCGGAAGTTAAACCGCTACTAAGATGATCCTTTTGACGCTATGCAGGCTTTGGTTCAACATAAAGTCTATGTATAATAGTAGCTTCCACAAACAAGTCCTAGGCTTGGTAGTACGATAAACGGAGAAGATACCTTCCACATTAATTTATTCGGTCCTTTGTTCCGACTCGTCGCTTTTTGGTCAAGATCTGCATATCTGATGTATATGCGACGGGTGATCGATGCTGTAAATTATGTTCAAGCAGCGCAGACATCTGACGATACGGTTTGGATTCGGACAGTCTTGACTTGCTCACCATGTTTTCCGGTACATTGACTTCGATTCTAGTGTGGGCATAACACGATTGTAGACTTCTTCTGACCAGGCGAAGATATCCCCTCCCAAATTTCATGTCTCCATTTGACATTATTCGAACCGAGGATAAAAAACGCGAAACAAGATGCTCCACGACATCCTTCCTCACGGATTCAGGGAGAGCCAGTATCCGCCCCTGCGAACCTGTCGATGACCAGGTCCACCCCACAGCGAGCCAAGCCATCGTCTACACTCGCCCTACCGCACCGCCTACCTTGTGTCTCGAGAGCCACTTGAACATCATGTCGGATAGGACGTCTGGGGCCATGACGCCGAACCCAAGGAGCGTTCGTCGGGCCTCCAGAGTCATGGCCACGGCCCCCCTGAGGGGAACACGCCTATGAGGCTATTGAAGCACGTGAGCGGGAGGCCACCCTGGACGAGGAACGTGCGGCAGAACAAACCTCTGCAAGCGGCGGCCCCGGAGGTCGCACGTCGACGTCGTGCACAACGGCGCATCGAACGTGGGCTCCTCAGGTCTCTGTCCGAGCAGGACCATGCTGACGACCGTGCATGCGTCGTAACATAGCTGAACCGGTGCACAGATTGCAGCCCTTGCAAATAGTGAGATGATGCTCACGCGCAGATAGCGCACGTAAGGCAGGAGCGTATCATCAAATACCGTTCCGCCAGCCACGCCGGTGTCTGGGAGAGAATGGCCGGATGGCCGTGTGAAGGACGCCGCAGATGAGCACGTGGACCCCTGCGGTCCGCTGGGCGGGTTTCATGCGGAATGTACACCCCACGCAACCATTCCCAACCACAGCAGTGCGAGACCAAGGAAATATCGAGGGCATCCACGATGGTTCCGCACGAGTAGCTCCTACAATAGTGTTCACTCCAATGTATGGGTTATTATCGAAATTATCAAGAACTGATGGATATCGTGAGTGTACTGACCAGGTAGGGGCATACATCAGTAAATGTTAATGTTACTTACCCATGCTTGGAACACTTGGCAGCATTTCATTCACACTTGCCAAGTGCCCAAGCAGCATAAGGAACCAAGTACTCAAGTAGTGACAAAATCAGATTTCTAAGCAGCTGCAAGCATGTCCAAGTGTTTTAAGCACACAAGTAAATGCATGTATTTATGTAGCATATGCAATCACTGGAGTCGAACACTGCAACTGCCAAAAACAGTTGTCACATGTGAAAACTGCTACACCACAAACCCATACCACA
Source organism: Boletellus aff. emodensis (assembly GCA_038093915.1). Taxonomy (NCBI): domain Eukaryota; kingdom Fungi; phylum Basidiomycota; class Agaricomycetes; order Boletales; family Boletaceae; genus Boletellus; species Boletellus aff. emodensis. The sequence goes on from JBBPTA010000047.1 coordinate 45,285, forward strand.
GTCAGGTAGTTGTTAGTATATATTAGATCTTTCTTGTCTGTCACTGAAAGTTTTTATAAGGCTGGTTCGCTCACCGCTACTGTTTTGTCCTTGCCAGTGATGTCCTGCCTCCTGCCCAGCCCACCTTGGTCACCATTCCCCCTTCTGCCAGTTCTGTTGTCACATCGCCTTGCCATTGTTGCCCTGTCTGCCCAGGTTGCCACCCCACCCTGCTGTTTTCACTTGTCTTGCTGTCCCATCCTGCCCCTGCTGCCTTGTCCACTGCACCATCACCATCTTGCTGTTGCCCCATCCACTGCACTGTCACCCTCTCAAACCCACCATC
>JBBPTA010000049.1:3188-20106 GCA_038093915.1 Boletellus aff. emodensis
TGAAATGCCTCCCGTACTCGAGAAACCTTTGTACTATTCTAGGTGTCGTGGTCCAGTGGCGCTACGTCAGCGACGATGTCATTTGGACGAGTAACCTCGCTCGGAACTAGCATCCCAAGTAGCAAAATATCAGTCAACTATACTAACCTAGATGGTATACAGTATATGGAACAACAGAATATGATATCCTCATAGACTAGCCAATATCTCACACATACAGCGTCCTCGGTCTAAACGACCAGATCTCGATCACCATCTTCCCCGACCTCTTACACATGATTGCACACGTCCCTCCCTTGGAAGCCACCTTCCACACGCTCTCGCATCGTTCGCTAAAGTCCCTGACAGGCGCACCACTCTGCGTTTCATACATCCGCACCCGGCCATCGTTGCCCCCAGTGATGAGAAAGTTTGAGTCGAACTGGAGAGATGTGACGGAAGAATCGTGGGCGGGGATTCGTTGCAACAACGTGTAGTTGCGCAGATCAAACGTGATGACACGCCCGTCGGATCCACCGGTGGCGAGGAGCCCAGTGGTAGGGCAGAGCTGCAACTGACACACGAGGGCCGTGTGTCCTTGCAACAACGCAACGCATTGCCTGTGACAACCATTGGAATCTCCAAGGGAGAGGATAGTCAACAGGGGGACAGACTGACCCTGACGCGGCATCCCATACACGGACGGTCGTATCCATGCCGCCGGAAACAACCCGGACACCATCAAATGCAACCGAATAGATCGCTTGCTCGTGTCCAGCGAGGACGTGTAGACACTCCCCCGTGTCTACGTCCCATATCTGTCGGGGCACGCTCATCAGAATGTCCAGACACGGAACTAGTGGACGTACTCGGCAACTTGCGTCATAACTTCCACTGACCACCCTATTACCGCAGACATCGAGGCATCGGACACTATTTGAATGCCCTTGCAACACTCGAAGCATTCGGCCTTTCTGTATATCCCACACCCGAACCGTCGTATCACGGGAGCCAGTCACCGCTATTGGACGGTTGTGTAGAACACGAGCACACCTGATTGTTGCGGTGTGACCCCGTAGAATGTAGATACAATGACTAAAGCGAGTCGTAAATAGCTTGCAACGGGCAAAAGGAACCATAGGGATCATACCCTGATACCACGTCCCAGACGCGCAGACTCTTGTCGCAACCAGCACTAACGACAATCGGATTGGGTTGACCCCAGCCTTCTGAGGTGCAACACAAGTCGCTCGGCTTGCCTGGACTCTCTGACCGCTGCACTGTTCTTGGTCGCCTTTTCCTTGGCATGTCGAGTCCTAACGCACGACGATACTTCATGTGCACGCAACCGTTGGTAGGCGAGCTGGAAGACAATGATGCCGCAGACTCATCCCCAGACGCTTTAGGATCGTTTTCGGGTTCGTCCCAATAGCCACCGCGACTGACGAGGTGCACTGCCCACACACCTTGGTCGTGCCCAATGAGCGTGCGACATAAAACACCGGTGTTGGCGCTGTAGATATGAACCTTTGAATTAGCGCAACCGACGACGACCCGATCCGAGTCCAACGCCACGGACGTAACGACGCTACTATCAGGTGTCGCAATGGGCATACGGTGCGAGCGAAGGAGATAGCCCCCTCTTCGCATGTTAGACACTCGATAAGATGTTAGTATGTAGTGGGTTTGACTTGTGTGGCTGTCGCTCACTGATGATGTAGGAGTACTGAAAGTGTTTCCGATAGGATAATGGAGGGCCGCTCGCCAACTTGTCGCTAAAGGTTCGTCTCCATGAAGAAAGAGGTGATTGTTCCTGTCGCTTGAGACTTTCTGCCGCCGTGAGGGTTTGTAGGGCTGGGTCCATCGGGTGAACTGGGAACGAATCTGTCTCCCTGGAGGACTCCTCGACGATCTCGTCGTCAGATTCCATCTCCTCGGCTTTATCTATTTCCATATTAAAACGATACGTCCCGCACATCGTTTTCCAAAGCCATTCGTCCTGAACGAGATCATGCCATCGTTTGGAAACCTGGCTTGCTCTGGCAAGGGTCTTCGGGTCGTCTACAAAGCTAAGGATGTGTAGTGCGATCTCGGGGGGAAGTTCCGCAAGGAAATCACGCCTGAGCATGGGGGCAATAGTTTGTGAGATGAAGAGAAGCTCCGAAGGCGTGCAATCATTAAGGAGGGACACAAGGTAGCGTTTGCGAGACGCAGGGCCGAGGGCAGTCAGATTTTCAAACTCGATACGGGACAGATTCGCGAGATCGTACGACGCCGACTGTGCTTTGGAGAGGTGGAAGGCATCGGTAAAAAGAGAGCTGGCCGGGGCGGGTGATGGCGCGGGGGTCGGAGGGGAGCTAGCAGGCATGTACGCGCTGGAAGGTGGCCTGCCTGCACTCACGTGGCGCCGATGATCATGCGTGCGCGACTGCGGGGCTCTGCACGTTGGCTGGGTAGTGGTGTCGTCGCCTGAGCCTGGCGAGCGCAGAGAACTAGGAGAAGCCATCGGAATAGTTTTCTGTGGTCCAGATCGATGGCAGCAATGAACTGGACGGTGAGCTCGACGGTCGACAAGTTGTTCGGTGCAGGGCGTCGTCAAGGTTGGTAGCGAAACTGGACGATTCGGTCTCGCCGGGGGCGACTAGATGAGAACTAATCCCCTTTTTAGACCCAATACGAACACGTGACCATACTTCCTGTTTTGGTAACTAATCTATAGTAACTTGTCCTCGTTGCTTCAGTCCATACTTGCTAGCGCTTGTTTCCTGTGCCTTTGTCTTCCCCGGACGTTCGGCCGTGGGCACGATCGCAGCATTCTGGACGCTTTTAGATCCCTCCTTGCTAACAGAGTTTGGCTCGCTTCTAGAAAAATGACCAATAAAAAGAAGGCCCAAGCGAAGAAACAAGCCCAGGCGAACGGCATCAAGTGCGCCTCTTCACCAATTGTCCTTGCTAGCCCCATTAATTCACTCCCAGGACACAGGCTCAGCCTGGGGTCCAATCGAAACCCACAAGCCCTCTCTCCCCTCTATCGGCAAAACCGCTCGAGAGCCCTGCACAGGAGAAACCTACAGGCCCCACCGCAGACGACATAAAAGAACAGGGAAATGTTGCCTTCAGAGCAAAACAATATAACGATGCTATTGACCTATATACCAAAGCAATAGGTTCACCCTGCCCTCCAAATCTTGTATGGTTGGTTGACAGTGCTTTCCTCCAGATACGAAGCCCACCGAACCTTCCTATCTCACTAACCGTGCCGCATCTTACATGGCCTTGAAACGATTTCGATTGGCACTGGTTGATTGTCAACAGGCTGCTGCGTTGCAGTCAATCGAACCTTCATCGAAAACACTGATCCGCCTCGCACGATGTCATCTTGCTCTGGGCTCCTCGGAACCTGCTCTGACGACGTTACGTACGGTGACTGCCTTGGAACCGGCCAACGCTGCTGCACTGCAACTCCAGGAGAAGGCCCTCAAGCTTGAAGCCCATTTACGTAACTTTGACAGCGCGAAACGCAAAAAGGAGTGGGGAATGGCCCGACTAGCTTTGGACAAGTGTCTGCAAAGCATAGAAGGCGAAAGTGGCGAGGTACCGACGCAATGGCGCTTGTGGAGAGTCGAGCTGGAACTTGCACGTGCTAATTGGGATGGTGCCAACGTCGCCGCCAAGTAAGTGAAGTGGTGGGCCGTCACACCATAGCCTAACCTGGGGGTCTTTTTTTTCGTGTATAGCGACGCTATGAGATGTGATTCAAATTCCCCGGAGATTCTTGCCGTCCGTGGCCTAGTACTCTTCCTTTCCGGTAAGCTCTCGCAGGCACTTCAACACGTTGCGTCGGCACTTCGGTTGGACCCCGAACATGATGTTGCTTCACGTCTAAGAAAGCGTATAAAAGACGTGGAGCGGATAAAGGAAGAAGGTAACGCCGCCTTCAAGGGCGGTAAATTGCACGAGGCGGTCACTCATTATACGGAGTGTTTGGAGGTGCGTGATACTCCTGCGAATATGATGTCACCCTGAATACTCTTAACAGCGCATAGGTGAGGCAGAAGAGGAGGGTAGAGGAGGGCAAATCCGTGCCACCCTACTATCAAACCGTGCTACCACACTGGTAAAGGTACTAGATGTTTTCAATATAATGGCATACTTCACGCTTCTTACGTCCTTGAACGTAGCTTGAAATGTACGATGAAGCTTTGGCGGATACTGAAGCTTCTCTCGCTCTCCTTCCGACATCTTTCAAAGCGCTACGCACTCGCGCTCGGATTAATCTGCACCTTGAGAAATTCGACGCTGCCGTAGCGGACTTCAAGTCGTCTATTGAGCAGGCTAGTTTTGAGAATGCCGACGCCGATGTCAAATCCCTTAGAATAGAGCTTAAGAAAGCCGAGGCAGCCCTCAAGCGGAGTAAGACGAAGGATTATTACAAGATTCTTGGTAGGTGTCAATTCGGCCTCGGGAATACAGTTGCTGACACACATGTCCAGGTGTTCCCAGAGATTGTTCAGACATGGACATCAAAAAGGGGTACCATCGAGAGAGCCTGAAGCATCACCCAGATAAGGTGACCACTTTATGGTTCTTTGTGATTATGTGTGCCCATTCTCTTGTATCTGCAGGGCGGAGACGAGGAGAAATTCAAGCTCGTCGTCGAAGCACATGCTGTGCTTTCGGATCCCCAACGGCGAGAGCGGTACGACATGGGAGAAGACGAGGATGGGCAGAGTGGTCCTGGCATGGGTGGAATGGGTGGACCATTTGGCGCCATGAACCCAGCGGATCTGGCAGACATATTCGCCCAGTTTCACGGTGGTGGGCCATTCGGCGGCGGCGGCGGCGGCGGAAGTTTCCGCTTTCAGTCTGGGGGACAGTCGGGCGACTTTGGGTTTTGAAGCTGACGTGCATTTCCCTGTATCATGATAGCATACTTGAACGCATATTTACCTTTCCGCAACTCAGGTAATGCTGAGCAATCACGTGACGGTTTGCGAAGGCTGTGCAAGTCCCCTGTCGTCTGTCTTCCAACCTCTTGTCGAACTTGATTCCTTGCATCCATTCTCAGCTTCAAATTAGATTGCTCAAGTACTTGACATGCCAAACTTGAAGCAGGGCACCCTTTCATTTGCAAGTGCTAAGCGGACTAGTTCTACTGTCACCGGAAAGTCGCAACAAAGGACGCCGGGCTCGGAAAAACAGAAAAATGAACGGGTAGAGACGTCAGTCGAGGCTCAGACTGATGCAAAAGCCGGCGAGGTTTATGAGATATCTTCTGATGAAGAGGACGCAACCCCAGTGCAGATCGCTGTCCCAGCTAAGCGGACGCGTGCAGCGCAACCGTCTTCTGGAGCTATCAGGAGAGCACACTCGCAGCCCCAGCCACAATCTGAGAAACAGAAGTTTTCCCCGGTGGTGACAGAGAGGGAGCACCTAGATGTCGAAGATAAAGCCGGTCGTTACCGCAAATACTACAATGAAGTCAGGTCAAAGATGGGATACATCCCTCCTGGTAAGCATGCATGAGTCTCGGTGAACGGAATGGGAACTTATCCTGTTTCGGTTTGCAGTCCATTCGGAGGGTCAGAACAAGATACATCAAATTCTGCGTTTCTTTGACATGTAAGGTTCATTCGGTGGGTCCCTCTCCTCTCATGGTAGCTTTAGGTCGTACGAGTTTGGTCCATGCATTGGAATGACAAGGCTGGAACGTTGGGAACGAGCAGAGACATTTGGCCTCAACCCCCCTGTAGAAGTGAGTTCGATCCATATTTGCCCGCTTAAAAATGAATAGATTCCCAGGTCCGGGATATCCTGCTCACGAAAGAAGGCGTCGAGAATTCTGAATACGTCCGGTGTGCTTTGGATGGTGAGGTCTGAAGAAGGTATGTATGAAGGGGGTACGTGGTGTTGTAAGTAATTTATTCTCGTATTCAGAGGTAGTCAATGACAAAAATTGTTCTCTCATTCTCTAGATTTAACAACGAAGGAAATATATATTTCTGTCAGGTTCTCTTTTTCTCACCACCCTTGTTTCCATCAAAGGTTTGCGATGATTACTGACTGTACCCCTTTACCCGGCGCTGTCTCGCGTTGTATGCTATTCCAATTTGACATGTCTGTTGTACAGCCTGTTCACCGTCATCGGACAAATATCTATTTTCGTCCGTCCGTGTGACGAGCTTCTCTCGAGTTTCGGTCCGGTGGATTGACTCCAACGATATCCTGCGGTGAGTTTCGACTTGTCGGGCCCGGTTCTTTATGCTTCATCCATTTTCCGAGTACATTCTGTGCACCAAGCCTTCCTGCGACACGGAGTGCTGTGTTATGCAGTCCATGCCAAGGTGTCATTTCCCACTGTCACTACCTCGGCGGACTGTAGTGAAATCCCGGGTCTCCCCCTGGGATGCTGTTATGTTGCCCCCTGCACTGGACTGTAACCGCACCCAAGCATTGCAGAATTCCTTGCCAAGTATCACCCTGTGCACGCCAATGCGACTGGCAGCACCCCATTTGACGACTCGCCAAAGAAACTAATCTCCCTCCCTCCTGGACAACTTTCGCGTAATCTGGTGGCTCAGTGAGGGAAATTCTTACCGATACTTTCCAAGTGCCGGAGTGCTCACCGGCACCGTCGATCTTGGATTCACTTCCCCTTCAGGCACAATTGTTTGGTTCCGCGCCACATGGACAAGAATCTTTGCTGACCCACGCACTGAAGAACGGCGGGCTCATGTGATCATTCTGCACATTCAGATGAATCGAGTTCAGTACTTCCCGATTTCGTGGTAGGACACCTGAGACCTGATGGTTGACGTCTCCTCCATGGCGCTAGGAAAGAGCAACTGTGCCCGCACAGCGCAAATGTGTTTCATGGACTAGTGGAATTGATCCCGGTGCCAAGCTCCGCGACCTCGGCTTTCTTTTTCTTGCACACCCACATTTGTAAGCTGTATCACGAGTGCTTCGAACTCGATGTCTTACCAAGGTTTTCAGGGGCGTGGTTTCAGTTGTATGTATCTGCCATAAAGACCATCGGATTTCACCGGAAACTGGCGTGACTGCGGACGTCCAAGTGCGTAGTGCCTGACTGTGCCAAGACGCCCCCACCCCCCATATCCATAGAGTCTAACTTTGATGCAGTGACTTTACGTAAGCATCGTGAGCATCCCGACTGATCGTGGAAAGGACCAGGCTGGAAGCATTTACGTCTTGGTCGCCCTTCGTGCTCTGCATTTGATCCTGGCGCTTCGGGTACGATTACTCGGGAGCTGTTACGTGGCGCAACTTGCAGACTCAGCGGCTCATTCCCCAATGATATGAATTTATTGAACGCGACTGGCTACCTCGAGATACGGGGTATGTATTTATCACTTCTCTCACCGCCAGAACATCTCAGGGCGAATAGGGCGCTTCAGGAAACCCTACCTGATCGAGTTAGGCTGCGCAACTCTCAGGGTTCCGCCCAGTGTACCTCAGTTCACCTGTGTTGCGGTCATCAGAGCATGAGACTTTGCTTGACGACATGTAAGCCTCGCCTCTCCTACATGATTTATATATAGGCGGACCGAATTCTAGTGGACTGAGCTCCATTGCCCCATACTTCAATGTCTTTGCCTCGTCAGTCCAAAGTCGATGTTCTCATCATCGGCGCTGGGCCCACCGGACTCATGTGCGCCAATGCCCTGGCCAATGCACGGGTGAACGTTAGGATTGTGGACAAACGGTGAGCACTCGTGGCTACTGTAGTATGCGCCGCTCACCGGCGTACCGCGTAGTGCTGTCCGAGTTGCGGCCGGCCAAGCCGACGGAATCTCACCTCGAACCATCGAGGTCTTTCAGGTGTGCATCTCTGTCGTGGCTCACCACCTTCGACGAACGACGTCCCCGACAGAGCTACGGAATCGCAGAACGTCTTCTGCGGGAGGGATGTCAAGTGCACATGGCTGTTGGTAACTTGAGATGCGGATGCCAGTCTTCTAACTCGTGCTCCACAGGCGTTCTACGACCCCGGACCAGATGGCGGCATTCAGGTGGGCGTTGTACAGCTCATACTTTTTCGTCGGTCTCATTGTTCGTCGTCAGCTGTCGAGTCGTGCTCCGGACGTGACCGCACCTTCAGCACGTTATCCTTTCGAAGTATGTCTTGCTAGACACTCCGGTTCTGGCTGTTTCAAGACAGCTTCCTAGGTTGCGCTCCACCAAGGAGCGATCGAGTCCATATTTTTGGACTCTATGAAATCGCTGGGCGTTGAAGTGGAACGGTCGACCGTCCCTACCGCTATAGAGCTATCGACCGACGAGACACAGCTCACTGACCCTACCTCTCACCCGGTCAAGGTGAGCCGCTTCTCTTCCACGCCAGCATGTGCACGCGTGCCACGGCGGAAATTTCAGGTGACACTGGAGCATATCGTGGGACCTGATGGGGAGCCGCATGAAGAAATCGTGCGCGCAAAGTTCGTGCTCGGTGCAGATGGTTTGACGCTCCGATTCCACTTCACGTGTGTCAAGACTCACGGATGCTCACAGGAGCCCATTCGTGGGTCAGAAAAGCCTTCGACATAAGCATGGACGGCGAACTCACTGGTGAGAATATTTGCCTGGTTTGTTCAGTACCTCGTTATCTCATTTCCCGATAGACTTTATTTGGGGAGTTTTGGACATGGTTCCAGTCACAGATTTCCCAGATATCCGTAATAAGAGTCTTGTCCATTCTAAAAGTGGCTCGTGCCTGCTGGTCCCGCGTGAGGCCGACAGAGTCCGGATCTACATGCAACTCTCCGACAAGAGTGTGGTGAACCCGGATACAGGAAGGGTCGATAAGGAGAGGGCCGGACCCGAACAATTGCTACGGGTATCTATCTCCTCTTGTCGTACGAACGTGTTGGCTTTACGTTGTGGCACAGGTTGCACAACAATCTCTTCGTCCATTCTCGCTCAACCCCACGAATGGAATCGAGTGGTGGACGTTGTACGTCAGTGAGTCGTCATCTATCCCAAACCTTTTCTGGTTTGCGTGACTGTCGATCAGTTGGTCAACGTGTGGCGTCCACGTTCTCCGTCAAGGACCGCGTGTTTATTGCCGGGGACGCATGTCATACGCACTCGCCTAAAGCAGGTGGATTGTTCCTCGCAGTCTTTATCTTTCAACAGGCTGACTAGTGTCGACCAGGTCAGGGCATGAACGCGAGCATAAATGATGCGCACAATCTTGGTAAGCATGAAATGATCTGTCACTCCACGTGCGTGACCGCCGATGACAGCCTGGAAACTCGCCTTTGTGATCCGCGGCTGGGCGGAGATGTCCCTGTTGTCGACCGTCAGTCGCTGTTGTTGCAGATCGCGCACGTGCTTAAAATACCCGCCGTCTAGTACGAGTCGGAGCGCCGCAAGTACGCGCAAGATCTCATTGCGTTTGATAAGACGTTCTCGACTCTGTTCTCGGGAAAACCCTTGACCGATGAGACCGTCGACGGCGTTTCCCACGCACAATTCCTAAAGTGAGTGGAATCACGAGTTGCGTGGGCCGGTCTGATCGCAGCCAGTAGTGCGTTCCAGGCCTTTGGAGGGTTCACGAGTGGCATCGGTGTGCACTACAGTTCATCCGTAGCTGTCACCAGCGCGCACCAATCACTGGCTACGAACCTCGTCATCGGCGAACGTGTTCCGCCACAAAAGTTTGTCCGAGCAGCCGATGCATGGCCGTACGAGCTGCAGGATCTCCTTCCGTCTGATTTCCGCTACAAGCTCCTCGTGTTCACCGGCGACATTGATGATGCCCCCCAGTGGAAAAGGATTGAGGCGATGGCAAAGGACCTGGGGGGACCGGAGAGCTTCTTGACGAAATATGGCTCCAAGGGGTTCTCACAGTGGAGATTTGATGTCGTAACGATTAGCAAAGGGAGAAAGGAGGAGTTTAACTTTTTAAAAGTTCCGCCGTTGTTGCGAACACATTGGTCCAGGTGAGCGTGGATATGATCCGAGGCGTGGGTATAGGCTTGACGTGTCTCCAAGGGTCTTGATCGATGACATGGACGTTACAGGCGCTGTCGGCGGACGGGGATATTCCTACTATGGCGTGGCTGACGAGGGTGCAATTGTGGTAGTGCGACCGGACGGATACGTCGGCACGATCGTGCCTTTGGATGGCGTTGCGGAGATTGGGGATTATTTTGCGCGATTCATGAGGACGTAGCTTCCGCGTAGAAACTACTTTATAAGGACAGTCCCAGTCTGAACCGGCCGGCGCCCGTCGTGGCGGGCAATCTCCGCCTGCTACCGTCCTGTGCGATTCAAGATCCGCCTTGTCGGTGACGCGGCGACGAACAAGCGGTGGCAGACCGGAGCTAGGCGCTCGGAGCGCGGATGAGCCCGGCAGGATCGTGCTTTGCGCCCAAGACTGCGCGCCATCATCTCACAGGTAATACTTGGATCCATCGGTGTGCTGTGCCTGGCGACGGACCCGTTATAAAGCCGTTCAAGACGGTCATGTGTTCCGTCCGCACCCCCAAACTTGGGTTCCGCTGGGCCCCTGCTTCTGCCTGTCAAAGAGCCGATGCGGCGCCGGCAGTCACCGAACTGAATACTTGTATTAATCGAGCAATCCGGCACCCACCAGAAGACACGAGTCTGGGACTATTTGACCCCAAACGAACGCCTGGCTGGGGACCATCGTCCCGACCCCCTTGCCCCCACCAACACCACCCACTATGCCGTCGGAGAGTCGCGTTGATGTCTTGATTGTTGGAGCTGGCCCCGCAGGGGTCATGTGCGCCAACGCACTCGCAATCGCAGGCGCCAACGTGAGAATCATCGACAAACGGTACGGAACACCCTTGTCGTCGCTCTTATCGCGGGCAGCCCATTGTTGCATTGCTCCAGACCAGTCAAGGTCGCAGCCGGCCAAGCGGACGGCATCCAGCCAAGAACAATTGAAGTGCTGCAGGTATAGTCTCGTCAACCCCGCGCCTCGTCGCGGTCTCAAACGCTTCAACAGAGCTATGGGCTCGCTCAGCGCTTGATCCAGGAAGGAAACCAGATGCACATGTGTGTACGTCGCAGTTTGCTTGGCCGCTCTGGCTGCGCGCCTAATAGGCTGCAATGCTCCAGGCTTTCTACAATCCCCTCCGCGACGGTGGCATAGGGGTGGGTTAGCTTCAACGTGGGAGCATTTCTCGAGTGTCTGATGGATGATTTCCAAAGTGCACAGGTCGCGCCCCTGATGTCACTGCCCCAACTGCACGCTATCCATTTGAGGTACAACCCCTGTCGTCACGGGCGTCTTGCGTTGACTCATGAACGACTTTCTAGATCACACTCCATCAGGGAGCAATAGAAGCTATCTTTCTTGATTCCATGAGAGCCCATGGTGTCGAAGTCGAACGCCCAAAACGACCATCCGCCATCGAGATATCCCAAGATCTAAATGAACTGTCAAGCCTTTCTTCATACCCAATCAAGGTGAATGGTCTCCCAATCACTCACCTCGGAGTCTGCCAACAACGATCACTATAGGTTACTGTAGAACCTCTAGAAGTGGTTGGCAACGAGGCCAAGACGGAAGTCATACATGCCAAATTTGTCGTTGGCGCAGATGGTGAGTTGTACCCTGCTTGCATGGGATGCCTGGAGTCAACATCCAGTCTGTAGGAGCCCATTCGTGGGTCCGAAAGACTCTCGGGATTGATATGGAGGGCGAACAAACTGGTAATCTGATCGCACTTTCACATCGCTTCTGCTGCATGCCTGATCCATCCGACCAGACTACGTCTGGGGCGTCGTGGACTCGGTACCAGACACAGACTTCCCAGATATTCGTAATCGCACTGCTATCCATTCAACGCATGGGTCCGCCATGGTCATCCCCCGTGAGGGAGACAATGTCCGTCTGTACATCCAGCTATCGCACAAGGATGTCGTCGATCCGTCCTCTGGAAGAGTCGACAAGAACAGGATGAACGCGGAGAAGCTCATTTCGGTGAGGATCCTCGTGGGGAGTTGGTAGTGAGCCTCGTGCGATTGACGGACGCCCGTAGATTGCCAAGAAGATATTCCATCCATACGAGTTGCGTTACCCGGGAGACATCCAATGGTGGACAATATATATCAGTATGTCTTTTCTAGCTTTCCCATTCGCAATCGTTTCAATGTGCGAACTACGTGCTAGTCGGACAACGTGTGGCATCCAGTTATTCCGTGAAGGATCGCGTTTTCATTGCCGGTGACGCGTGTCATACCCATTCCCCAAAGGCTGGTGAGAAGATTACTTTTTTATGTGGATTCCGAATCACTTATCCCTGGTATAGGCCAGGGGATGAATGCTAGCATGAATGACACTCACAATCTCGGTGCGCATCTTGCATCTGTGTTGCGAAACGTGAACTGACACATGAACGTTCAGCATGGAAGCTTGTACAAGTACTCAGAGGATGGGCCGACTTGTCACTCTTGAAGACTGTAGGTTTTCGTTGGCCGTGCCCTTTGGTACCTATTACATTTGTTCTCCTTAGTACGAACACGAACGCAGAAAGTATGCGCAAGACCTGATAGACTTTGATAAGCAGTTTGCAGCCTTGTTCTCCGGAAAGCCGAGGACAGCAGAGAATCAGGACGGTGTATCCCACGAGGAGTTCTTGCGGTTCGTTTCTTCTACGCAGTATCCCCGGATTCCCTTCTCATGATCTCGTTTGACAGGGCATTCCAAACATTCGGAGGATTCACCAGCGGCATCGGGGTTCACTATTCTCCGTCCGCAATTGTGGATCCTACACACCAAGGATGCGCAGAGACTCTCGTCATTGGACAAAGGATGCTCTCAAAAGTCTTCATTCGTGCCACTGACTCGCGCCCGATTGATATACAAGATTTGCTTCCTGCGGACGTTCGCTTCAAGGTGTTGCTCTTTGCTGGGAACTTGACCGAGGGGAGGGTCTCCGAGTTGAATGAGCTCGCGAAGGAATTGGATAGGCCGTCGAGCTTTCTCCGTAAATACAGCTATAACGGGAACATCGCGAGTGTATTCGACGTGATCACTGTCATCGCGGGCAAGAAGGAGAGTGTGAATTACCTGGCCGTCCCGGCGGTTTTCCGTTCTCATTGGTCAAAGTGAGCGTTGCCGTTTCCTGTCGTCTGTCATTGGTTGGTTGACCCATGGGACCCGTTAGAGTACTTCTAGACGATACCGATCCGACGGAGAGCAAGGGTGGACGTGCATATGAGAGTTTCGGTCTTGACCCGAGACGGATTACGCTTGTGATTGTTCGACCGGATGGCTATGTGGGGACAATCGCTCCCTCGACTGCGATTGTGGACTTGAATCGCTATTTCGGTTCATTCTTCGTCCCTCGTCGTCTCGATGCCAGGCTGTAAACAGCGGGAGCATCAGTCTATGACGGACGGAAGGTGTCGCTATGGGCCCGGGGTATCTTGTACAATTACAATATATTATGAATTGTAGCATGCAATATATGTATACCTGTCGGTCACCCTCGCCACCCGGGCAAAGGCGCTGCCTCTGCACTTCCGACAGGCACTCTCCTTGCCCCGCCTTTTCCAACTGGTAACTTTGACGGTGCCTTTATCATGGATTTAGCCGGCGCCTCAGGTTTGCTCGTGGAGGTACTGGGTGGCTTCGCAGGGGGAGCACCCAACATGGGTGGTGAACCTCTGCGAGACGGCTTATCCCGGTTCTCCTTCTCTCTAGCGCCGACCGTCTTGGGTTTGCCCACGGGAACGACCGCCGCGGCCTCCTCTCGATTTGCCTTGCTCCTCTCCTTCGACGATGTCCGCCTCTTTGCATTGTGCGTCCTGTCGACTTTCTCCTTTTCCCCTTTCCCCAGCGTCCCGACGTTTCGCTCCGCCTTCTTCTCTCTAAGCGGGCTATCATCGTCATCGGCCCTCGCTGGCGTTGCCCCCGCCACGACAGCGGGCGCAATGCGCCCCGTTGGCGTCGTATCCTCGCTACCTGATCTGGGCAACCCCCCAGATTCTGGGCTCTCGGGAGAATCGGCGAGCATGAGGATGCGACTGAGCGGACTGGGTTTCACGGGCGAATAGGCGTGCGTCATGCGAGACGCCAAGGGTTTTGCGACAGGGAACGGTCGTTGAAGCGGGTGCGGCGTTCGCGGTGCGGCTGGGACCGGTTTTTCCATGGGGGCAGGCTCGACGATCGTCGGAACAGGGTTCAGGGGTGGGGATGGTGGAGGAGAGGGGGTAGTGGATGATGAACCCTCGACAGGGTTTGAATCGTTCTCTGGACCGAGCAATGAGTCGGGTGGAGGCAACGACGTCCTGGGTGACGGGGGAGGGAGAACAAAGGAGGTTGGGAGGATCGATTTGGTGAGAGCGGATGGTCTATTATCCGTTTGCTGTTTTGGTACTGGGACGATGATGGGAATCACCTCCGTCTCGTACGCAGGTTCAACGTTGCTCGAGGGTGGAATGGAGAAGATGGAGGAGCGACGGGAGACACGCGTTTTACGACTGTTACCCGATTTGCTTGCCGCCTTCTGCTTGCGAGGCGACTTGCGAGGCGACTTCCTTACCTCGGGAAGGTAATTGGCTAAACCGGGAGAAGGAGGTACGCTGGCGGTAGGTACTTCCGGAACAGCGGTCGGATGATGTTCTGTCAACATTTGCTGGACCTGCCATGACCGTCTTTCCTCCAAGAACTTGATCCTTTCACTCTGAGCGCGAAAGATCAGAGACGATGTGGCGCAACAAGTCAACGAGCCTCACCTCGAAGGCAGATTTCTCTCTGCCGAGCTTCACGGCTGCTCGGGTGAATTTTTCACGCTCATCTTCGAGCTCCTTGATGCGACCAAGCCGGTCATGTTCAGCATCTCGTTCCGAAGTGATCAGCGCGTCATCCATGGAGGCTCTTTGCGTCCCTTGGGTTCCCAGTTGATTGAGAAGTTCACGCATTTCGGTTGCGTGCATTTCATGTAGTTTCCTAGCCTCATCTGGGAAAGAGGAGCTCTATCAGGGGGAAATGTCGAAGGGAATAGCATCTGTCCCACCAAGGTCGACTCGAAGCTTCTCGATGACGGCCTGAAGGCGTTTACACTCTTCGGAGTCTGTTCCTGTGGGCTGTCCAGAAGGAGCAGCCTGGGCGGCATTTGACCCGTCCGAGAGGTGGATTGATAGTAAGGAAATGGCATCATTTGCGGAAGCGAAGAGGGAAAGGATCTTATCGTCCGCCGCGTTAATGGGAGCAAACGGGAACAACGCATCGTGATCGAAGGGAGTAGGCTATTGCATATTAGGCCATGGAAGGCGAGGAACAACGAAAGAAGCTTGCCTCTTCTGATTTTGCGGAGGCGAGGGTGCGTATTTGATGTATTATGGACTGCAGACGATTCGCAGAAACGAGTATCAGCCTTCTAAGCCGGGTCGTCTCGTCGAGAAGTTCCGTTCTTGAGCTTTCTGCGTGCTCCAGAGCAACTTCCAAGTACCCTTTACCCTTCCCAAGTAGTTCCATACCTGAAGCGACGTCGGCGTTGGCCCCTTGAATTACCATACCAGGAGGAACCGTGGAGGATTTCGCTTGAGAGTCTGCGAGTTTGGACCATTTTTCTACTATCCGTTCGATTTCCTTCTCCTTCTTCTTGAGCTCGGCTACATGGGTGGCACGAAGAGCCTGGAGTGATGTTCTCGTACGCTGAAGTTCGGCGGTGGTCTGCTTATGACCAGACTCCGATGCCTGCAGAGAGCGAGCAGCACCCCTAACACACTCGTGAGCGGTGCTGCTAAGCCGGTTCACCTGCCTGATACTACTCACGCAAGACGCGACTTGTACATGTTCATTTCGCGTTCTGCATTGAGTGCACTCTCGGTAGAGGAGCGATACATGCCCATGAGGCGCTCATGGTCGTAGGACAGTGTTCGTAATTTCGTTGACAGTTCCTCTGCTTGCGCCATGTCGGCCTAGCACGTGTTCAGAGGTGCGGACGCTGATCGGAGCGGGTTAACATACCACTCGTTGACTGAGCATGGCAAGAATACATTTGGTGATGCGTTCCATATTTTCATTGGAGATACCATCGAGGGATATGCCAGGACCCGCGGTGAATCCGTGGGCGACAAGCTGGGCGTTGATGTACTGGAAGGTGGAAGTGGACGTACAGGACGATGTGGTCGTGTCAAAGGCTGATCCAAAGTCGGACACGGAGACGTCGAGTGCCCAGTGCACGTTCAATTCCGGCATTTCTGGTCGTGTTCGTCGTCGACGTCGATGTTGAACGCGTCAAGTCACGTGCAAGAAATAAGAATAAGTCACACCGGCACTGGTCACGGGTGCGTGACATGGATGCAACTGCGCTTTACGTAATCACATCCTTCTCCTCGTTGTCCGTTCGCAGTCCGGTCTGTCTCATCTTGTTCTCGTTTTAATGCCTGGAGTTGTTGTACTTCACGCGACCGTACCTGGACCTGGACTCGGATCTTCGCACAGCGACACGTCTCACTTTTCTCTTCCTGACAACACCAGACACGGCCACAAGCCTCTCCCAGCAATGCACAATGGTTCTCTCGCCACAATCAACGATCTGTCGGTTGCAGAGATCAGGGAAAAGGCAAAGGAGGATGTTCAACGGGCTGCAAAGGGAGTATCTGCCCTCACGCTCATTAGGTCCGCTCGCGCCCAGTCTCAGCAGGCTCGAGTGCACGAGAACCAGGGGGACCTCAAAGCGGCCCTTAGTGCTTTCCTGAAGGCCGGGCTCTTAACCCATATGTTCATGAAAAGCTCAGAGGTCGCGGCCGAAGGTAAGCCTGGAAAGCATGGGGTTTTGTACAAAGAGTTTCTCGACTTCGAAAAGGTAGTTCTCTATCTCGTCGTACTCGTCCGCAGCTAATGCCTGCGTCATTAGACGGATGGCAGCAATCTTACACAACGTGCCCAAGCTATCGAAGTAAGGTTGACCGATCTGGAAAGATCAGC
>JBBPTA010000049.1:23264-43617 GCA_038093915.1 Boletellus aff. emodensis
ACACGGCGTTTATTGCATCTCGGCCTGGATGGCTTTATTGTGATGACAGTCGAATTACTTCGATAGATGCTAGGGAAGTGGTGGTATGTCGCTAGTTCTTTCGTCTCAGAGATACCTCTTACCGTCTTCCGCTTCCACAGGGGCGTCCCGCGTATGTATTGTATTACAGACGGGTCCAGACATAGACATCGCTGACCTGGCGACCGGACTTGATAATGAGCACACTACCTTCTGCCGCTCGTTGATATTTATGCAAAGCCTGCTTATTTGGATGTTTTAGGGGTTTTCTTCTACCTTTGCTCAGACGTATTGCTATCTCCTTTGATGCCCGTATCGCACTTGTATCTCTTTTTATCTGTACGCTCATTTCTTTCTTACACATCTTTTATTTCTTCCTTCGAACCAAACTAGTTTACAAGTAAATGTACCATGTGACCATAATGACGATGTCAATGAAGGCTAACCCTGGAGACCTCGCGACGACCGCGACCGATGACACGACGAAAAGAAGGGGAAAAAGAATAAAATAAGGTGAACTGAAGCCAAAAAAAAACCAAAAAGAAGGCCGTATGTAACATGAAACAGACGGACAGTGCATTCACTCCTATATTGCCCGGAACGCGCGGGGTGATATAAGCTCCGGCCACTCCTCGACCAATGTCGACGAGGACGCGTCCCCGTTCACCTTGGCTTGCAACGCCCAATGACACTTGTGACAGTGCCATCGGTCAGGGTAGTACTTGCTCCGATAAAAGCACGGTGAATACTGCGTAGTGCAACGGTCGCACTGGTGGTCTGGTTCACCCGGGGCGCTATCGGCTACATCGACGCGGTGTGGGTGTAGGAGGCTGTCGAGTCGGCGTGCTTTGCGGAGGAGTGCGTGGGCTTGAGTTAGGGGTGCATGCTTGTACGTTCGACAGTACACCTGCAGCGCAGTCTAGAACGTCACGGGGAGGGTGGCGCGAAAAGAAGAGGGTATAATCAATGTGCTTCGAGGGCGAAGAAAGAAAAGAGGAAATTACCTCCCCAGTCTCGTCCATCTCACACATGTCAAACAGCATGTGTTTGCTCGCGTCGTGTTCTTGACAACAAATAATGGGGACCAAGTTGCCCATTTCTCCCTTGAACGTAATCGGGATGGCATCACGACGGTGATTTCGAATCTAGATGGAGATATAGTGGTGTTAGCGTAGGATGACGAAGAAAGGTGGCGAGACAACTCGCAGGTTGCATCTCGAAACCAAACCGGAGCCCATTCTGCCAGGCGCAGGAGATATGGTACTCTCGAGTGCAGTCGCTGCATCGAATGACTGCACCGCCCGCCTCACCACACAACGTGCACCGCTGTAACGTGCAAGCATGAATATTCCAGCTTCCTGGAGAGTAGGGCACTTACCGCCGACCAACGGGAACGAGGGATAGTGCTGATGCCTTCTACCAACCGTAGGCGTGCTACATCGGAGAATGTAACCTCCGGAGAGAATGCAGCACATAGAACATGAACCCAAGCTTGACCTTCTGTGGGCTTTGCAGCGCGCAAAAATGAACCTGTGTCCTTCGTGGATTTCTTTGACGTCTTCTGGGGACAGAGCACGCAGTCGGTATTCTACAGACCCAAAGTAAGATAAAGCAAGATAAAATCCAAAGAAGATTACTTACCAAAGATGCTTCCTGTGTTTTCTCGTTGTCGCACACGTCACATACCCATGATTCAACGGCGTGCTTGTCTACGGGGACGCCACATGCTCCTTAATGGAAGACTAAGTATTCATCATTCGGCAAATCTGGTGTATTTACCCGCATGTACTCGGAAATAACATTGGCTGCACTTGAGGACCCGACCCATGGGTCCATTCTTCTGGCATGCCGAACAACGTAATTGAGAGGCACTGGGCGTTATTGGTGGGGGCGTGCCGTCCGTCATTGAAGAGGTCTGTCAAAGATTAAAAATCGATCTAGCGTAAGAGAGCCGATAGGAAATAAAGGGAAAGGCAAGAAAGAAAAACTTACCCTCAGCCGCTTCGCATTCGAAGCACTCAACGGTGTACCTTCACGTTTGTCCAGACACCTCTTCCCTGGGGCCACGATCTCCTCGCGAAGAGGTCGAATATTCAAATCAGCATATTTCCGCCAGTTCGTACCACAGGTTTCACAAAGGACACTGGAAGCAAGCCCCTTTGGTGCCCGCCACCAGGTGTCGGATTCACGTGTCCGACAAGCACCACAGCCGACGTTTGTCCTGGCTGATCCACGGTCGATCGATCCTTCATCATCAGACATAGGCACGTCTACAACTGGTTCCTCTCCTTCATTCACCTTGATGACTGCGGCACGCTCACGAGCGCGTATATGCTCTTCTTTGAGTTTTGAGCTAACATCGAGCACATCTGATGTAAGTAAAACATGGCAGCCAAGACTTTTGAAGCATACTTTTTCCAGTGGCCGTAAAATCGGACGACCTCCGGGATTGTCCGCGTGCCCACTTCGTCACGCACCGCCCGCAGCTCTGGACCATGAACGATGCCGTCCTCAAAAGCAGCGATCTCTTCCGCGGTCCACTCTCTGTCGGTATATCTAGCTTCACCCTTCTTCCACTACAAAGAGGGTTGGGTCGAGGGAAATGGACGCAAGGGAACGTGTAGTAGCTACCTTTTCCGCGCGAGTAGGGACACTCATGTCCACGGTGGACCACCCCCTGCCCATTAAATGGGCTTGTGAGAAGCGGCGTGACGCTTCCGTAAGCCAATCTACGCTGTGGAGGTCCTCGCTTTTCCTGGTGAGTGCAGACATCCACTCTTCCACTTCATGGGTGGTTCAATGGATGGAATTTGACGAAATACCGAATCACTTACGTTCGGCAGCTGGACGGAAGTCAGTCGGAATTACGTAACGGTGTGCTGCGTGTATGCGCACCTTCCTCGTCCGGCAGGTTATTGAGAATGCTAAGCACCTCTATGGTATTGTCGCCGCCTCGCTGGTCGCCGTCGAGGATATCCCTGGGCGGGAGACTATCGTCGCTAGCCGATGGCAAGACGGTGGCACTCTGAGGCGGAATCACCACCTGGTACTTCGGGCCGACCCGGGTTGCCGCGCGAGGGAAAATGAGGTCGTCGGGATCTGCGATCCAAATATATAACCATGCCCATAAAAGGAAATTCACACGCTTACCGAGCGTGTCCTCTGCCACCGTATACTGGCTTGAGGGGTTGCCGGCATGCGGTCAGCCAAGGGATGGACTCAGGGGAATGCGTGCCCGGACCCGTCACTCACCCGAAATATCGAAAGGGCCACATTTTGAAGTACTTGATCTCCACGTTCTCCTCCTTTTCTGCCAGGCTCCGATCTTTTCGCGGACGACCACGGCCTCGAGGTGCGGGCGCGTTCGACTTGGGTTTCGTGACTGGCGTCGGGTGGCGGACTTCATGGCTATCCACCTCCTCTTCGTGGCGCTTCGAGCAGGGTGCGCACGTCCAGCCGTAGCCACGCGATGGCTTTGCAAGGAGGGGTGGCTGAACGCAGCTCATGTGAAAGAACTTTTTGCATCTATCACACCCCACCGTATCGGGGCTTAATTAATGGACGGGGTCAATAAGATCCGTGCATGACGGTCTGAGGGACGCCCACTCACTTTGCGCACCACTGATTGCATGTAGCACACAGACGAAGGGTGTCTGTGAGGTCTGGGACGACGTCTTTCTCGGCGACCACATACTCGTATCGAGAGAGCAAGACCTGTCGTATGTGATCGGGTACTGCGCAGATGGATGAAGCCGAGGTGAAACATGTGACTCGTGTAGTACGTACGATTTCGGACATCCGTTGCCTGGATGACTTCAAATTCCTTCTTGATGTAAGGGTCAAACAGACGGTTGAAATAAAATCTGTCTGGGCGTTTCCTCCACCCGGCGAGGTCAGTTATTTTATTCCTGTGGATGACAAAGCATTTGGACCGAAGTTGGTTGATGTCGCACACTTCCGAATAAATGGCGGCCAGGAGAAGGCGCGTATCTGCGACCGGACGATCGCTGATATCGCTTGGACGGTAGTACCAGGCAAGCCGAACACGGGTATACGTTTCCTTGCCCTTGCCCTTCCCTTTGGCGGCTCCTTCCGGGGGAAGAAACTCCATGATGCGTGCCACAGAGTAAGGGGTGCCGTCCCGGACCGACCAGGGGGGAGAACAATATACATGGTCTGCAGCACGAGATTCCCAGGGATCAGAGAAGACGAAAGGGCGTGAGAGCTGATTTTTACCATTGACTTTGACCTTGTCCCCACTCTTGAGGGTGATCTGGACTGCCATGGGCGCACTGGGGGAATGGTATGCAAAAAATCTGCCGAGGTGCTGAACAGGTCGAGGTCACGCTATGATGCGAGGAAATGCATATTTTTTGCGCACCTGGAGGGATATGTGTAATTACGGGCAGGACGAGGTGTACGCCAAAGTGGACAAGGTGGAGAAGGTGTGATACGAGAAAGGCAGAGTGCCGTGGAATAATCAAACTCCGACCGGGCGCGAACGTCCCAGCTGGCGTCCGCTGAGCTACCAGCCAACGTTTTCGTGCGTGCGAGCAGGAAACGTGCTGGCAGGCCAGTGCGCACGAGCACCCCGCAGACCGCCCCGAGTCTCGGGGACGGACGCGGGCGCGGTGTCGCGTCGGTCGAGGGGTTCGGAGGCTGAATGGGTGCCGGCGGCCGGGCGCGACAAGCGCTAGCCCGAGGACCCACATCGCGTTGGCTGGGCGACTTCCATCTACAGATGATCATCATTGACCGCTTTATCGCTCTTCCTCGAATGTAGCCCTCTGCAGCAGACTCTGGGACTCTCCTTGATCAGCTTCCCCCACCATCCCGCGATGGCCCGCCTGCTCAGCATGCCTTCCGTCAGCTCCCTCCCCGACGACCTCCTCCAACTCCCCGTTCCTGTCGCACTGGCGGGCCCCACAGGCTCCACGCGACGCAAGACAAAGAAGACCGCCAGGTTCGCTGGCCTCAAAGCCCATTGGGCGCGCTTCATCAGGCGAATCGGCGCTGACTCTCCCTCCGACTCCTCCGCGGTTGCTGACAGTTCCTTGGAAAGCAATCACCCCTGCAACGGCCGGCGAACCGATGGCGACCTCGACGATGACGAGGTAGACGAGATCGTCGTCGACAGAGATTGGTCAGAGGACCTGAGAAGTTCCCTTAACCAATCCTCCGAACGCGGGCACACAGTATCCGCCGATAGCCATGCTCAGATTGGCGCAAGCCTTGGTCGTGGTACCACAATGCCCCCAGATGACAGCCATTTCCTCTCTGGTTTTCTCTGGTCTTTTCGCTGGGAAGCATGGCCTGCCATCGTCAAATTTTTCTCCGTTCGTTTTCTTGACGACAGGACCGAGGAGAGATTTCACAAAGAACATTGGTTTATCAAAAAGGTATCTTTCTCTGTCCCTTCACCCTCCCCGAACAGTGTGTTCAATCACTCCCAGTCGCTGGTATTATGGTCTTCTCTCTTCCTGGTCGTGAACTGGGTCATCGGCGCTTCCACCATCGCCAGCCCAATTACCATCTTCGACAAGATATGGCTGTGGGGTGTCAGTCACTCCGCTTATTTCCCCCCTAATGAACACTGAAACCAGATAGCTCACCCCCGCTCTGACCCTCCCATTACTGGTGCTTGTTGTGCTCGATTTTCCTCGTGATCGTCCGATTCCATATCAAGTATTGGTTGGGTGTGCGACCTGGTGTTGGTGAGTGATCCTCAAGCACTCGGCTTATCGGTGCACGATAAGGAATGTTCAGGGGGTTGTACGAGCTTCTCTCCATGTTTGTACCGCCAACTTCCACCTCAGCCGTTCCTGATATTTTTTTGTCAAAAGGTACTTGTGCGGCTTCTATAGCCCGGTCCACGTTTTTGACATCGGTACGAAGGACTTTCTCGGCATGTTCTAGTACGACCTTGCTGCTCTATCGTCTTCCTCGATTTGACGATCGGACTAGCTACACCTCAGCTTTACAAACGATCGCGTTATTCGGATTGATGACAAGCAGAATGGCCGCGCTCATCGGGTCTTTGACCTTCTTTATCGTGTGGGTAGAAATTGGGGCGCAGTTTTGTTTTCCCTCACGCGGTCTCACCTCAGTGCATCTGCATTGATCCTGCCATATCGCCCAATCTGGGTGCGGAGTGCGTAACTTCACCCGCTCGGAGGAGCAAGCCTTGATACCCCCAGGAAGATCTCTTGAATTTTATCTTATACCACGTTTTTCTTCTCTTTGTCCATTATATGCACGAGAACGTGAGCGCACCATAGTTTCATCCGACGTGGTTCTGCGTTACTGACAAGATCCCCAGTCTGAGAGGAGGCTTTTCATCCTCCGCGAGCAACTCAAGGTTCAGTTCAAAGAAACGCAAAAAGCACAGGTCAATGAACGCAGAGAAGCGGATTCAAAGCGCCGACTGACATCGTAAATCATCCTTCATGCACTGTCTTTCTCAAGTAACTGATGGGTAATCGCACAGTTATGTCTTTCATGATAAGTAATATATCGGTCCTGAAGAGCTCGCGCAACTTATACCGTAGCTTGCACAGGTTCGTGTGCCTCTAAACACAGCTCGTACGTATTGCCAAGAAATATCCGCATCTCCGCTAACCCCTGTTTGTGCCAGTCTTGGCGGTCCAGAACATGGAAGCGTCCGGTGCTGTATCAAAGGCACAGGAGATCGAGTTTATGGCCCTCGGAGGTAGCTTGGTCATGATGTCTAAAGGTTGGCTTTCTTATGAGGTATTTATGCCTCGTAACTGATTTTTGTTCAAGTGCTTAATGACGTGCTTGATTTGTAAGTTTCCTCGGGCATTTCGCAAATCGGCACTGACATCCTATCAGCAATCGCATGGACAGTGGACGTTTTGAGATCTTATCTAAACCATATGCATTTCACGCGGTGATACGAACCCTCTTCGTACCGTTACGGATGGCTACCGATGCACGTAATCTTGAGTTAGTGACCCAATTAGATAAGACCATCGATGAGGTGGGTTGTGCCCACGTTCACTCGAGTCGTCGTCTGATTTTGTAGGTCGCACGGTGTGCGGCTTGTGAAGCTGCAGGAGAAGATCCGAATGTCGTGGATGACGAGGAAGATGGGGTGGTCCTCGGGGACGCAGTACGACTGCGTCAGATCATCAACAACCTCGCTAGGTGCGGAGCCGAGGCTCTCAGACAGACCTCGTCTAACTGTACGGCAACAGCAATGCATGCAAGTTTACCCCCGCGGGCGGTCGCATCACCTGTACAACCCACCTCGTACTCCCTGCCCATCCCCATCCTGAAGCAAAAGATGCTCCACGATCTCCGGCAGAGTTGGAGGACGATAGTGTTGGAGAGATTGTGGTCACTCCCGGGGACACTGTCAGAAATGGCCAAGGAATTATCGACAACTCCACCGCACAGCGCAAGCAATCGAAAAGGATAGTTGTGCGAATTGAGGTCAGCGATACCGGTAGCGGAATACCGCCCGGTGAGATTACGCGGGGAAAGCTGTTTAGTGAGTGTCCTGCGGACATGAGCCACTTTTAGAAGCAACTTACATTTTGTACAGCCCCATTCAACCAGACCGAACAGGGTCGACAACAGGGTGGGAAAGGCACCGGGCTGGGGTTGGCACTTGTGCGGCAAATTGTGAAATTGAGTGGCGGGCGCCTGGGAGTGCGGTCAAAGCTCGGCCGTGGATCGACATTTTGGGTTGAATTGCGTAAGTGCCATGTCTCATTTCCGTCTCGTCAGCACACCAACACCTCATACGCGCTCTTCTCCCGTTATTAATGGGCGTGGCGGCACCGTTTGTCATGGGCATCGCAAAATAGCACTGGGTGTGGGTGTCAAGGTTATCGATCTGCCAGACCCCGAGTCTGGGCTAAGCGAGAATCATTCATCTGATCTCGAGGGATCATTGTCCATTGACTTGCTCCAGAACCGGTCTCCGCGACCGATATCGGCTCCTAATGCAATGGAGTCACTTATGGATCAAGGTATGCAGAGATCCTCTTGTCTTGTATCCCCCTGATATCATTTTATGTAGGAGGTTTGGTGGAGCTGAAGTTGCCAAACGTAGATGACGGGTCGGAGCCCCACGTGCTCACGAGAACCATCGGGGAGCTCTCTTCCGGGACCCAGCTAGGTCCCCCATTGCCTTCTACAACAGCCGGTCCATCCAGTTGTCCGAGTTACGAAGGACCTCACTCTGTCGCGCGGAGCCCTCTGGCAGGCAACCTCCCTACTATGGCGGAAGGGAGCTCCAGGGGAACTGTCCAAAAGAACTGGAGTCCATTTCCATCTTCTGACTCTGAGTCTGGAGATCAGTCACATGCAGCAGCTTCTCTATTACATGTTTCCTTGGAACCGGCTGCAAGCTGCCTAAAGTCGCCCTTTCAAGGAACACTTGCCCCATCGTTACGGAGGGGACCATCTGCCGTGTTCGAGCCACCTATGATCGTACTCGTTGTGGATGACGACCGGTTGACGCGAACGATCATGACCCGTACCCTCTCGAGGCTTGGCTGTCACGTGACAACCGCAGAGAACGGGGAAATCGCTCTCGAAATGATCGTTGGAAGAATGTTCGTGCAGACCGAGGGAGTTCATGAGGACGCACCACCCGGATTAGACGCCAGGGACCAAGCGCAGGACGACGGCAACGTGTCGTCGTCCGGTCACTACGATGTCGTGTTTCTGGACAACCAGATGCCGATCATGTCTGGACTGGAGGTGGTGACGAAACTGCGGGAAATGGGACGGCGCGACTTTGTTGTCGGTGTGACTGGTAAGATGCCTGGTGGGTGGTCGCCTGGCACGGTGCTAAGATGACGCAGGGAATGCGCTTATCGGAGACCAGAAAGAATACTTTGAGGCAGGTGTAGATCAGTGAGTGTTTGACCACCCGATCTGCAGGCGTGCACTGAGGTTTCCAGTATCCTGACGAAGCCGGTGTTTGAGCCGAGTCTTGTGCACATGCTGGCGATTGCAGACGAGCGACGACGGCGGGAGGGCGAACGAGTAGACTAGACTAGACTTGTAGATCGACTTGCTTCAAGAGAGGGGCCTTTTTGTTGTGATCGGGTTGTGCCGAGTGCGATTCCCTGCCGCTTGTCAGCTGCGCCTGTTGTTCCCGCTTTGCAAGAACACCGCACGACTTCACAGCGCACAGACCACCGGCGCACCATGGCTGACCCCGTCGACGACCCCGCTGCCTCCCTTGGCCGCGACCGCAAGCCCTCCCCGCCGTCACCCTCTCCGTCCCCCGACTCAAACGACTGCACAGGTGCGTTTATCCGGCTGCAACACGGCCTTGTTTTATCAGACCGGCACTCCTTGACTCATCCTGCACCCGATTCCAAACCACATCATCCATCCGAACAGAACAAACGCTATCTAGAAAACGGGAGCGGGAGGTCTCTCTCGAGCCCGCTACGCCCAGGAATGCCACCAGTGCGGTGCGTCTTCTTCGCCTCGCTCCCCCATGCCACACTCCTGACGTAAATTCACTCGTACCACGCCCACTTCTCTCTGCTCCAATTCCCATACTAGCACGCGCTCGACGTGAAATCGCCTGCAAAAAAGGGCCGGGTACACCTCGATACCACCCTCGAGGAGGACGCGCTGGACGCCCCGGCCCAGTCGCGCTCCCGGACCCCGTCGTACCCGCATTCCCCGGTGCTCAGCGTGTCGCCTCCCCACGACGTCAAGGTCCGCCAGATCAGTCAGGGCGTGGAAGACATGAAGTGGCAACAGGGCCCGCAGTCCTCTCAGCAGGAAGCGAGATCCGATTCCCAGCAGAGCACCTCGCCCTCCCTGGACGCGGGCGATGTGTGTGGCAGCATTGAGGCGTCGCAGGTCATCCCTGCGTCCCAGTCCACGCAGGCACTGCCGCCCCCAAGTTCGTTGCCTTGTGTCGACGATGTTATTGAAGACGTGGAGGAGTCGCAGGACACGGCTTCTAGTCTTCCGCATACCCGACGCGCCTCTGAGTCGGACGGCGGCGAACCCGAAAAGGGTCTCAAGCGCAAATTGGCAGATCGCGCGACTAGTGTGGGGCCGGAGAATGGGCCGTCGACACTCACGCCCACAGCCGAAACCGCCAAGCGGCCAAGGGACGATGCGGACAAGGATGACAATCCTCGTATCGCGAAGCGGCCTTCGCCGCCTCCAGAGCAAAGCAATGAATTACCACCGACGTCAGAGACGCCAGCACCAAAACACGTGCGTATCCTGTCGTATGGCATCATGTCATGCTGACATCCTTTGGTAGGATGGTTTCCTATCGTATGCTTCTACAATGTCCCCGTTTGCCTCTGTTAAAGGACAGAATGTCTTCTCGAGCACTCCGTCCAACAATCGAAATCCGCCTACATCCCCGCCTGCGAAGCAAGTGTCACTGCCCCTGGATTCCACGCCATCCAGTCGTCCCTCCTTTGTGTCTTCGCTCAGCCAATCGCCGTTTGCGACGTTTGCATCACATCACACATCACAACAGGCAACACAACAGGCAACGCCAGGCACGACCGCCACCAAGCGGACAGGGTTTGAAGCTTTTGCAGGACCTACTTCCCCATTTGCCACTGCTTCTCCATTTTCGCCCGCGAGGTCCAAATCACCGTTGGGAAGCAACGGTGGGAAGGGCGGCGTGCTTGGGCGGAGCAAATCGCCGACACGGCGGACGATAGGCATGAACGCGAGTGCGTTTACGACATACGCAAACGTAGGCGTGCACACGTTCTCAACGCCACGTCCAAAGCGCGCAAGGGCAGAGTCGCCGAACGGGGGCTCCTCAAGGAGCTCCTTAGAGCGCAGAGAGGAGTCGGTGTTTAGCGTATTCGGTAATGGGGATGGAAGCGGAAGTGGCGAGGAAGAGGGTGACATGGACAGAGAAGAAAGCGATCGCGCACCGTCGACGTTTGGCGAACGACTGCGGGCAAGCAAAGACGGTGACGAAGAACAGAGCGAAGAAGAAAAGGAGAAGCTGACGGAAAAAGAAGGTAAGCTTCAGCTTCTTGATCATTTTCCCAGGTCGTTGAGCGTGCGTATCAGTAATCACGGGTGAAGAAGAAGAGGAGACGCTTCTTCATGTGCGCGGCAAGCTATATGCGCTCTGTCCACAAAATCAGTGGAAAGAGCGGGGAACCGGGCAACTGAGGCTCAACGTCCGCCGAGCGGACGGAAGTGGAGCCCGCCTAGGTGCGTGTTTGCCGAGTGGCTAGTTTGGAATGCGAAAATCGAGCATTCCTCTTTTATAGTCATGCGAAAGGAGGCCGTTTACGCATTGTTGTTGAATGTACCACTATTCCAAGGGATGAAGTGTTTCCTGGCGCAAGACCCGCGATACATACGGTTCAGCGTTATCGAGGACAACAAGACAATGCACTACAATCTTCGGGTTAGGACGCGTGCTTCCTGACCTAGTCTATCTGACTGACCGCCGTTCAGGTGTCTAATTCTAAGATTGCCCAAGAGCTGCTTGATGAGATCAACGCGAATATCCCCTCTTGACGGACAGTATGATTGTTTCATGAACTCCGCTCGCTTTGCTCCATCTAAGAATTAATGTTGCACGTATGTAATATTACAGTTTTTCCTTGTGTCCACTCAGGAAGAGATGCACTTTATGACAGTGATAGAAGGAGTGTAGTGGATATTTTTAACCTTTTTGTCGCTCGGACTACACTTCTTTGCACTCGGCGCTTCGCATCCATTAAATTAACTGTAAATCGTACATTTGCTCTTTTTTGATTACTGAGGAGTGACCTTCCAACGCCCTAGCAATTGGTTCCCTCTGAGCACGAGGAGGTCCCGCAGCATCTGCAGCGAGTCCTTGACGACGTTGAGCTTGCTTCCCGCCACCTCGTGCCATTCGACGGGAACCTCTGCCACTGGAATCCCAAGTTGTTTGGCGAGCAAGAGGAGCTCGACGTCGAATATCCACGTCGCGAGGTGCTGAGCGGGAAATATCTTTTGCGCGGCGCGTCGCGTAAACAACTTGAAGCCACACTGGGTGTCGCGGACGTGTCCGACGCCGACGATGCGGAGGATGGTGTGGAGTCCATGCATGAGGATGTTTCGAAGGAGCGAACGCTGCCCGCAACAACGTGCGTCAATGTCAATACACAACATGGAAATGGGAGGGAAGATCCGCGTACCTTGACGACCGCCTCACTCCTGACGAGATGCGCTCTGCTTCCGACGACGACCGCAGGCTCGTTCTGTGGCGCGAGCGCGTCCATGGCGTTCCAGAGTACCTCGAGATCTTCGAACCGGCTCGCGCCGTCGGCGTCGACCATCAGCAGACGGTGGCCGCGCGCGTGGAGCATGCCGTGCCGGACAGCCCCACCCTTGCCAAGGTTCTTTTCGAGCGTGACGACGCGGATGTCGGACGTGGGGTTTTGGGCGGCGAGTGTGAGCGCGAGGGCGGAGGTGTTGTCGGTGGAGCCGTCGTCGACGATGAGGAGTTCGTGTGTGCGGTGGTTGGAGGAGGTGCTGGACGTACGGAGGTGGGCGAGGGTGGTGTCCAGCATGGCGGGGAGACGCGCTGTCTCGTTGTAGGCGGGAATGATCATGCTCAGGTCGAGCGAGCCCGGGTCGGCGAGCGAGGGGAGCGGGAGGGGCGTCGTTGGGGACGCATGTGAACGGTAGGTTTTTTCGGACGGCCGCGTTACGATGGGCGACGGCGAAAGGAGGACGAGCGCAAGATAAAGCTACAAGAGGGATTGATCAGAAGACTAGGAACGTTGGGAAGGGAGGCGGGAGTGACACGAGGTCAGAAGAGAGAGAGCGCCGGTTGGGGCTCGCCCGACCCGGAGGGTGTTTCGTCGTCGCTACGACGCGGCGCTCCAGAGAGCGGGCCCGTGGCTCGAAGAACAAGGATGAAATGGGTGCTCATCGTGCAGAACGTGTAAAAAAGGTGTGGGTGCTCACAGAGGGTACGAGGACAGCGATTGCGGCGGCGCCATAGGCAAGGAGAGGCTGGTCCATTGCAGGGAGCACGAGTGATTCAGTTCGTGTTCATGCGCGACTGGGACTTAAGAGAACGGGAGAGCGAAGGCAGTGGTCCTGGTGGACCGTGCCGAACCTCGAGCGAACCGACGAGTCGGCTGTGTGACGCTGACACTGCCAATGCAACAGCACTGGAGTCTGGTCGTTTCTCGCGAACATGAGCAGATCACAGTCTGTTGGTGCACTGACGAGCCTAACATATGTGTGCCTCTCAGAATTGGAATCCCAAGTCATCATCCAGCTCGGTCAACGTCCGGCTACAGTGTCACGGCGAGAGGTGCATCATACACAATTCACCCCGATTCTCTGCATTCTCGTCTCCACGGTATCCCACCCCGAATTGACGAACGCCATCGTCGTTCTGCCCGTGCCAGCGACGGTCGGCTACCTGGTACGACAGACAACAGACGACACACATCTACAGTACCCCTTTCGTCTCTTTTCATAGTAACATTCTTCATGGCGTGTCTTTATCATCGGACTACTTTTCGCTCACCAGGTCTACTTTAGCCGATGCACACACCTTCTTTCATTCACTGCAGCAATGCTTCAAGCTCCTCGGCCCCCAGTCCTAATCATGGACCTGGGTTTGGCGCGTCCGTCAGCCCTCCAATCAGTCTCTTCAACCGAATACTACTATCAAAGTATAGTTAGCTCGCTTTCCTTGGTTGTAGTGCGCCATTTTCGCACAGAGGAATATTATCAATGAGCGTCTTGAGGATAAAGATACCTCCTATCTTCCTCCACTGACTTGTTTAGCGAACCAGGCACAAACCACACCTTCGAGTCACTGAAGAAACCATGCATGCCCCCAAGCCGAGATAGCATAGCGAGACCTTTTCTTCAACCTGAGAAACATGATATTCAGCTACTTAGTGCCCTAGCCCGGCATCCGGTCGAGTAGATCAGTGAAACAAGCAAGCTATCTCAGCAATACTATGACAAGATCAAATACACTTGTGTCCAACGCGATGTCAGTGATGCCGTGTCGATACCTGAGCATGCAGTTAGGTGTTCCATGGGTACACTACAAGGACTGTGGATGCTGCGCAACTGAGTGCTAGGTTCATTTGTGAGAAGAATGAGAAAGTAGGAATGTGTTCAGTGCCATCGTTACGTAAGCAACTAACGTAGTCACGCGACCGCTCGTCTGATCCGACAGTCACTAGTCTAGTCAACTAGTCATGGCCATGCGTGCTTAGAATATCCTCTCACAGCGCTCTGACTCCATCGAGCGGTACCGATGGGCCAACCCAGCCATCGTACACGTAACGCGCAATCCCTTCTTTCTTCACGTCCAGCATGGCCGAGATACCATTCACAATTTCCGTGTCCGAAGGCCAACTCGACATTCTTCGTAGGAAACTCGAACTGGCCACGCTCCCCGACGAGCTCGACGACGCTGAATGGAAGTATGGCACTCCATTCGCCGACGTCAAGAGACTTGCCGAGCGTTGGAAGAATGGGTACGATTGGCGCAAGTATGAAAAGGAACTCAACGAGGAGCTGCCCATGTTCACTCGGGACATCGACGTCAACGGGTTCGGAACACTGAACATCCACTACGTGCACAAGAAGAGCACAGTGACGAATGCTATTCCGTTGCTGTTTTGCCACGGATGTGAGTTTGGTTGTCCCGCTTCGTATGCCGCGCTAATCCAACTATAAACCACAGGGCCTGGGAGCTTTTACGAAGTGCGGAAGATACTCCCGTTGTTGACTGCATCATCTCCCGAACACCCTAGCTTTCACGTAGTGGCGCTAAGTCTACCCGGGATCGGATTCTCAGAGGCACCTCGGAAACAAGGCTTTGCTCTCAACCAGTATGCCGAGGTGGGTTCTGAATCTCAACTGCGGATCATCATAGATACTCATTTGTATGGATAGGTTGCACATAAGCTGATGCTGTCATTGGGATACAATGAATATGGTATGTTTATCTCGCCAGAGATCTTTTAATGGCAGACTAATCACATCTTTGTAGTCACTCAAGGCGGAGATTGGGGATACCAGGTGCGTTTGTTGGCCATGTTCTCTTTCACAGAATGTTCAGTTGTTTCAGATCACGCGCCGCATGGCTGTAGAGTATGGTGGAAAGCATGACAAGGCTTGGCACGCGAATATGGCAGCGTAAGTTTATGAATCAACCATGGGCACCAAATGACACCTGCGGCCTGTTTCAGCGGTGTACCTCCATCTCCGCTAAAGCAACCGTTGTCGTTCCTCGCATTTTTTATTACCCCCTGGACCGTGAAGGAGAAGGAGGGTCTAGCACGTATACAATGGTTTTGGTCCCGTGGTAGTGGTTTCATGGCACAACAGGCAACACAACCACAGACTCTTGGTTATTCGTTAGCGGACAGTCCTGTCGGATTACTTGCATGGATCTACGAGAAGCTGCACAACTGGACGGACAACTATCCGTGGGAAGACGATGAGAGTAAGCTATATAACATAATTCATGCTCGATCGTACTGACATGAAACAGTCTTGACATGGATATCTATCTATTGGTTCTCCCGTGCTGGTCCGGCTGCCTCTCTGAGGATATACTTTGAGCATTTCAAAGGTCGATCAGACAATCTGTCGCCGCGGCTCGAGTATCCAAAGATTCCGATGGGTATTTCGCACTTTCCCAAGGAACTAGCGAGTTTCCCGAAGGCGTAAGTCTCGCGGTTCCCGCCTCTGATACTATGGAGGCTCTCTGGTATTAATCTTGTTCTGCAGCTGGATTCGGCGGGGCAATCGGATCGTAGCTGAGTTTGAGCATGAGATTGGTGGCCACTTCGCGGCGCATGAAAACCCAAACGGGCTAGCGAGCGATTTGCGCAAGATGTTTGGAAAGGGAGGGGGTGCTTACGGTGTCGTTCCAGGAAAGGATGGGTATGCATGAAATTCCTTTGGCTATCGGATGCCTTGACGTGTGACCTGAACATATCAAACTCGTCTTGCCCGGCAATTCATATTGGTTGCGCTACCTTTCCTCCTGTACCTCATGGCGAGGGTCCCATTCAACGCGGAACCATCTTTGATCTGGGGTGGACAGTTTCGCCCCGTCGGCAGTGGACAACCTGAGGGAACTCCTCAACATCGTTATAAGTTCAGTGGAGACCGTTCGTCATGGAGTACGGGCTCCAACCCCGTCTCGCCACTTGCGCCCTGGATAGTATTTCCGAAGTCGCGAGGATCTCCCCATGACGTCGGTTGTAGTTGACGAGACTTGGTGCCCATTGCCGAATCCAGTACTCCGCCTGATGTCTGGCGGACGACATCGAAAACATGAACAAAGCAGCGGTGTGTCCTCAATTTTGTCCCACAGCAACGCTCACAGATTTGTACCCAGGGCCGTTCCCCTTCCAGGCGGATACCTGACAGTTATGCTCCAGTCTTTACTTCTGCCCGTTGTTTGTCCCCCTACGACTGCAGCCACTTGGCGACCTGGGTTCGGCGTGTCTGTTGGGCCTCTTCAACTACCCCCAAGGATCTTGGACAATCCTTTTAGGAAAGATTGTCTGCAAGCATCTTGAAGGTGAAACCACGTGAGTTACCTCCCATCCCTCCTATACGAACATGTTCTGTTCGGGGAAGCGGTCACGAACGGGTGATCATGCTCGGGGCAGAGCAAGGAGTGAAACATGTTGGCTCCAGACACAACACGAGAGTCGACATGGTGTTATATTCGGCAATTCATGTGTCCGACGTTGATTCAAACACACCGACAAATCGTGCACGAGCCAGATGCCGGTACAGGACTCTGAATAATATACAACACGACGTGAGTAATGTGATCGAAGGTACTCGAATATTTTAGGGCGTGCAAGGAGGAACGCACCGAACCAGCAAGTCTCTCCGACATTCATAAAGTCAATCTTAGACGTTGACAGCTGGGTCATACCGTATGCCTATGCCTTATGGAGTTGGAGAGGGGGGTTTAGGTGGTCGCGTCGCTGGCAACCAGAAAAGCGTCCGTATGCCGTGAGCTTCCGGATTTGTGCTCACCCATTGGTGCTGTGAGTCGTGACAGGATCTTCCAAGCGCGACGTGCGGTGCCTGTTCAAGTTAGACTAGTGCAACAGCAACACGATTGACAGAAGCGGTACTTGGGTACCTAGGTGATGGCTATAAGATTCGCTTGTAGCGAGTCTTACGCGTCCGAGAAGACGCGATATAAAGACACGTAACGTATCATTCCTTCTCTTTTCACGTCCACCATGACCGAAACAGCGTTCACGATCTCCGTGCCCGAAGGTCAGCTTGATACGCTCCACAGAAAGCTCGAGCTGGCTACGTTCCCCGACGAACTCGACGACGCTGAATGGAAGTACGGCACACCACTTACCGACGTCAAGAGACTCGTCGAACGATGGAAGGACGGGTACGACTGGCGCAAGCATGAAAAGGAGCTCAACGAGGAGCTGCCCATGTTCACTCGGGACATCGACGTCGACGGGTTCGGAACACTGAACATCCACTACGTGCACAAGAGGAGCACCGCGACGAACGCCATTCCATTAGTGTTCTGCCACGGATGTGAGTGCGGCCGTGCTACCTCGTGTATCGCAGTGACCCAACTATGGACCACAGGGCCCGGGAGCTTTTACGAAGTGCGAAAGATACTCCCATTGTTAATCGAGTCATCTTCAGAGTACCCTAGCTTTCATGTAGTGGCCCCGAGTTTACCCGGGTTCGGGTTCTCGGAGGCACCTCGTAAACAAGGGTTTGGGGTCAAGCAGCATGCCGAGGCATGTTCTCATCTATGGACCGTACACAGATACTTATCTGTACGGATAGGTTGCACATAAGTTGATGCTGGCGTTGGGATATGACGAGTATGGTCGGTTCACCCAGGTCAAGGTCGTCGAATGGCACACTGACCATGTCTTTGTAGTCACGCAGGGCGGGGATTGGGGATCCTGGGTATGTTTGCAAGGCGGCTTCCTCTTTTACTGAACATTCAATTATTCTAGATCACGCGTTACATGGCGGTAGAGTATGGGGGAAAGTACGACAGGGCCTGGCACACGAATATGGCATTGTGAGTGTTATGGATCGTGTATTCATGTTAATGACACCCGGGCTATCTCAGTGGTCTGCCCCCGTCTCCCCTAAAGGAGCCATTGTCTTTCCTTGCATCCTTAGTCACTCCGTGGACCGCGAAGGAGAAGGAAGGTATGGGACGTACACAGTGGTTCCGGTCGCGCGGTAGTGGTTACATGGCACAACAAGGGTCGCAACCCCAGACCCTCGGCTATTCGTTAGCGGACAGTCCCGTCGGGTTACTCGGATGGATATACGAGAAGCTGCACAACTGGACGGACAGCTATCCGTGGGAAGACGATGAGAGTAAGTATAATATATGACGCAGATCGCGTTCGATCGTACTGACATGAAACAGTCCTGACATGGATATCTATCTATTGGTTCTCTCGTGCTGGTCCGGTCGCCTCTCTGAGGATATACTTTGAGCATTTGGGAGGTCGATCGAATGATTCATCAGTGCGGTGGCTGTATCCAAAGATTCCAATGGGTATTTCGCTCTTTCCCAAGGAACTAGTTGTCCTGCCGAAGGCGTAAGTTTCTTGGTTCCCCTCCTTCAACCTATCCGAGGCACCCTAATCTCCTTTTTCTTGTTTTGCAGCTGGATTCGGCGGGGACACCGGATTGTAGCTGAATTCGAGCATGACAGCGGTGGCCACTTCGCGGCGCATGAAAAACCAAACGAGCTAGTAAACGATTTGCGCAAGATGTTTGGGAAGGGAGGGGGTGCCTATGGCATCGTTCCCGGAAAGGATGGGTACGCATGAATACCTCTGGCTTTCGGACACCTCGATGTGAAGTCTGTATGCTCCAAGCTTGCGTGTTGTAGTAACTTGTACTATGGCAATACGACTACCGGCGACTTGCGGAAGTCTGGAATACTTCTCATCCACGTCTCACCAGAGCAAAAATACATGGTGGTTCCTTGCCATGTTCTATGCCGCCCGACACAAGCCTATCAGCGGCCGTATTAAGCCCGAGGCATATTTCCAGTGGTTCTCTTATATGGCTGAATGATATGATTTGAAGTTTTGCAGCTCAAGCCCAATACCACCGCATCTCAAGGGTTTTGTTAAACGGCTGCCAGTGGGCCACGTTTATCGCGAGCTTTGGTGCACATGGAAAGCATTTGTCCGTCGTCGAGCACAAGCGCCTCCTCTCCCCTCGCCACTTGTGCTCTCAGATGGCGATCGGGCGATTCTCGCGTTATCTGCACGACCGTGGGCCCTGACGGCAAAGCCCCGACAAGCCCCAACGGAGGCTCCGACTCGGAGGGGGAGGGAGCCAATCACACTCGAGTAATTTCGACCCTCCTTCTCCCTGTGCTTTCCTTTACGCAACCGTGACTTGTTTCAGTAGCCGATATATCGCCGCACCGAGAAAAAAGTCGTAGACGTCGTGCCATGCAGCCTATTCAGGGCTGTTGAACAACTAACGAGATCGGTCATCTTGCAACTCGGTCTCCAACGACCAGGATCGTGGGACGTGGTGTGGCGACCACCGACTTTCCGAGGTCGGGGCGAACGCGTGCCAGCGAGTGGATCCGCTAGGTTACGGTGCGAGCAGAGTAAACGAGGGCGACTCGATCGCAAGTCACCGTGGCAAACCACAAGCTGTTTATTGCATGTCTTCGTACTTTGGATGTCCTGGAGCGTGGAACAAGTATGAGCATTCTTAAACTGGTCGAGGATATTGGCAGTCATCTGCAGCACCATCTAGACTCTCATCCGACACAAGCCTAATGCGCCCAGGTCTCACGATCCACTAGTCCGACAGTCGAGGGCGTTCACGCATACCCATCCTTGCCAGGAACGACACCATACGCACCGCCTCCCTTTCCAAACATCTTGCGCAGATCGTCTGCCAGTTCGTTGGGTTTCTCATACGCCGCAAAGTGACCACCGCTGTCGTGCTCAAATTCAGCTACGATCCGATTTCTTCGACGAACCCAACTGCAAAAAAAAGGGAATCAGAGATCCTCGGTAGGGTCGATGGAAGGGGACTGGAAGACTTACGCTTTCGGTAAATCCAGTACTTCTTTGGGGAAGAACGAAACACCCATGGGAACTTTCGGATACTGCAACTGCAGTGATGAATTGTCCGGCCGACCTTTCCAGAATTCAAAGTATATCCTCAGAGAGGCAGCTGGGCCAGCACGGAAGAACCAATAGACAGATATCCACGTCAAGACTGTCCCGTATCAGTGAAGTGAGGCATGATCCGAGCCGTACGACTCACTCTCGTCATCTTCCCATGGGTAGTTGTCCGTCCAGTTGTGTAGCTTCTC